>SZWC01006409.1:105864-130901 GCA_023375785.1 Penium margaritaceum
TCTGAGAACTTTCCGGTTTTTGTCGACCTTCGACATCGACCTAGTAGGCAGGGAAGTCCAGGTCGACCCCCCGACCTCGACCTCGTCCTCGACAAGGGGAGGTCAACATAGTGGTGGAGGTGGAGACTGGTGAAGGTGCAGGTGGAGGTGGAGGTGGAGGTGGAGGTGGAGGTGGAGTAGGAGGTGGAGGTAAAGGTGGAAGTGGAGGTGGAGGTGGAGGTGGAGGTGGAGGTGGAGGTGGAGGTGTAGAATGGTGAAGATGGAGGGTGGTAGAGATGGAGGGTGTTGGAGGTGGGGGGTGATGGAGGCAGACATAGACATAGACTTGGAATTGTGATGCGACGTAATGATGTGTGTTGTGATGTGAATGATGTCATGGCTTGACAAGTGAAGGTGGAAGGAAGTGAAGGTGGAGATGGAGGTGGTGTTGGTGTTAGAGGTGGAGATTTGATGCCCCAGCCTATCTTTGGCCATTCGATCCATGCACACATCCATATCATATGTGTACCACTTTTGTCATTGACATACATAACATCGGATGTCGTCAACTTCCACTGACCTGTGTAGAGTCCCTAGCATGTGGTGTTGGGGTACAATGGGAATCCTGACTGGCCATAGCCACCCCGCGGTTCTGGAAAGGTGTCCTTTTGAAGAACCAACCACGTCGTCGTTGTTTGAGCGGGTGTCGGTTCAGTCTACACTAGATGCATTGCATTGTTGAAGCACTGATGACCGTTGACGTGGTTCGTCGTCTAGCCATGCAAGATACGTTGTGGTCAGTTTGGTGTGTCGTTGGGTCTAGCTCCGTAGAGTCAAGTGAGTCTGGTTTGTGATAGGCATTTCTCATTCACTCCCACTTGCACATCATTGCATACAATACCAACCAGTGATCATCTCTCGACAATGCCAATATGATTACCAACTTTTGACATGATCCAATTGACAGATTTGATGACCCAGCCTATCTTTGGCGATTCGATCCATGCACACATCGGTACCATATGTGTACCACTTTTGTCGTTGACATACATAACATAAGATGTCGTCAAGTTCCAGTGACATGTATAGAGTCCCTAGCATGTGGTGTTGGGGCACACTGGAAATCCTGACTGGCCATAGCCACCCCGCGGTTCCGGAAGGGTGCCCCTTTAAAGAACCAACCACATCGTCGTGGTTTGAGTGGGTGTCGGTTCAGTCTGCACTTGATGCATTGCATTGTTGAAGCACCGATGGCCGTTGACGTGTTTCGTCATCTAGCCATGCAGGAAACGTCATGGTCAGTTTGGTGTGTCGTTCGGTTTAGCTACGTAGAGTAAAGTGAGTCTCGTTTGTGATAGGCATTTCTCATTCACTCCCACTTGCACATCATTGCATACAACACCAACCACTGATCATCTCTTGAGAATGCCAACATGATTACCAACTTTTGACATGACCCAGTTGATAGATTTGATAACCCAGCCTTTCTTTTGCGTCTCGATCCATGCACACATTCATACCATATGTGTACCACTTTTGTCGTTGTCATACATAACATAGGATGTCGCTAAGCTCCATTGACCTGTATAGAGTCCCTAGAATGTGGTGTTGGGGTACATTGGGAATCCTGACTGGCCATAGCCAACCCGAGGTTCCGGAAGGGTGCCCCTTTGAAGGACCAACCATGTCGTCGTGGTTTGTGTGGGTGTCGGTTCAGTCCGCACTAGATGCATTGCATTTTTTAAGCACCGATGGCCGTTGACATGTTTTGTCGTCTAACCATGCAGGATACGTCCTAGTCAGTTTGATCTGTCGTTGTGTCTAGCTACATAGAGTAAAGTGAGTCTAGTTTGTAATAGGCATTTCTCATTCACTCCCACTTGCACATCATTGCAAACAACACCAACCACTGATCATCTCTTGACAATGCCAACATCATTACCAACTTTTTACATGACCCAATTGAAAGATTTGCTCACCCAGCCTATGTTTGGCGACTCGATCCATGCACACATCGATACGATATGTGTACCACGTTTTTCGTTGAGATACATAACATTGGATGTCGTCAAGTTCTAGTGACCTGTATAGAGTCCCTAGCATGTGGTGTTGGGGTACATTGGGAATCCTGACTGGCCATAGCCACCCCGCGGTTCCAGAAGGGTGCCCCTTTGAAGAACCAGCCACGCCGTCGTAGTTTGAGTGGGTGTCGGTTCAGTCTGCATTTGATGCATTGCATTGTTGAAGCACCGATGGCCATTGACGTGTTTCGTCTTCTAGCCATGCAGGATACGTCGTAGTCAGTTTGGTGTGTCTTTGGGTCTAGCTACGTAGAGTAAAGTGAGTCTAGTTTGTGATAGGCATTTTGCATTCACTCCCACTTGCACATCATTGCATACAACACCAACCACTGATTATATCTTGACAATGCCAATATGATTACCAACTTTTGACATGACCCCATTGACAGGTTTGATGACCCAGCATATCTTTGGCGACTCGATCCATGCACACATCCATACCATATGTGTACCACTTTTGTCGTTGACATACATAACATAGGATGTCATCAATTTCCAGTGACCAGTATAGGGTCCCTAGCATGTGGTGTTGGGGTACATTGGGAATCCTGACTTGCCATAGCCACCCCGCGGTTCCTCAAGGGTGCCCCTTTGAAGGACCAACCACGTCGTCGTGGTTTGAGTGGGTGTCAGTTCAGTCTGCACTAGATGCATTGCATTGTTGAAGCACCGATGGCCGTTGACGTGTTTCGTCGTCTAACCATGCAGGATACGTCGTGGTCAGTTTGATGTGTCATTGTGTCCAGCTACGTAGAGTAAAGTGATTCTAGTTTTTGAATAGCATTTCTCATTCACTCCCACTTGCACATCATTGCATACAACACCAACCACTGATCATCTCTTGACAATGCCAACATGATTACGAACTTTTGACATGACCCAATTGACAGATTTGATGACCCAGCCTATCTTTGACGACTCGATCCATGCACACATCGATACAATATGTGTACGAATTTTGCTGTTGACATACATAACATAGGATGTTGTCAAGTTCCAGTGACCTGTATAAATTCCCTAGCATGTGGTGTTTGGGTACATTAGGAATCCTGACTGGCCATAGCCATCCCGCGGTTCCGAAAGGGTATCCCTTCAAAGGGCTCCCCTTTGAAGAACCAACCACGTCGTCGTGGTTTGAGTGGGTTTCGGTTCAGTCTGCACTTGCTGCATTGCATTGTTGAAGTAATGATGGCCGTTGACGTGTTTCATCGTCTAGCCATGCACGATACGTCGTGGTCAATTTGGTGTGTCGTTGGATCTAGCTACGTAGAGTAAAGTGAGTCTAGTTTGTGATAGGGATTTCTCATTCACTTCGACTTGCACATCATTGCATGCAACACCAACCAGTGATAATCTCTTGACAATGCCAATATGATTACCAACTTTTGACATGATCCAATTGACATGTTTGCTGACCCAGCCAATCTTTGGCGACCCGATCCATGTACACATCCATACCAAATGTGTACCACTTTTGTCTTTGACATACATAACATAAGATGTCATTAAGTTCCAGTGACCTGTGTAGAGTCCCTGGCATGTGGTGTTGGGGTAAACTGGGAATTTTGACTGGCCATAGCCACCCCGCGGTTCCGGAAGGGTGCCCCTTTGAAGGACCAACCACGGGGTCATGGTTTGAGTGGGTGTCGGTTCACTCTACACTAGATGCATTGCATTGTTGAAGCACGGATGGCCGTTGACGTGCTTCATCGTCTAACCATGTAGGATACGTCGTGGTCAGTTTGATGTGTCCTTGTGTCTAGCTACGTAGAGTAAAGTGAGTCTAGTTTGTGATAGGCATTTCTCATTCACTCCCACTTGTACATCATTACATACAAAACCAACCACTGATAATCTCTTGACAATGCCAATATGATTACCAACTTTTGACATGACCCAATTGACAGGTTTGATGACCCAGCCTATCTTTGGTGACTCGATCCATGCACACATTCATACCATATGTGTACCACTTTTGTCGTTGACATACATAACATAGGATGTCGTCAAGTTCCAGTGACCTGTATAGAGTCCCTAGCATGTGGTGTTGGGGTACATTGGGAATCTTGACTGGCCATTGCCATCCCGCGGTTCCGGAAGGGTGCCCCTTTGAAGGACCAACCATGTCGTCATGGTTTGAGTGGGTGTCGGTTCAGTCTGCACTTGATGCATTGCATTGTTGAAGCACCGATGGCCGTTGACGTGTTTGGTTGTCTAACCATGCAGAATACATCGTGGTCTGTTTGATGTGTCGTTGCGTCTAGCTACGTAGAGTAAAGTGAGTTTAGTTTATGATAGGCATTTCTCATTCACGCCCACTTCCACATCATTGCATACAACAGCAACCATTGATCATCTTTTGACAATGCCAACATGATTACCAACTTTTGACATGACCTAATTGACAGATTTGATGACCCAGCCTATCTTTGGCGACTCGATCTATGCACACATCGATACCATATGTGTACCACTTTTGTCGTTGAGAAACATAACATAGGATGTCGTCAAGTTTGAGTGACCTGTATGGAGTCCCTAGCATGTGGTGTTTGGGGTACATTGGGAATCCTGACTGGCCAAAGCCACCCCGCGGTTCCGGAAGGGTGCTCCTTTGAAGAAACAACCACGTCGTCGTGGTTTGAGTGGGTGTCGGTTCAGTCTGCACTTGATGCATTGCATTGTTGAAGCACTGATGGCTGTTGACGTGTTTTGTGGTCTAGCCATGCATGATACGTCGTGGTCAGTTTGGTGTGTCGTTGGGTCTAGCTACGTAGAGTAAAATGAGTCTAGTTTGTGATAGGCATTTCTCATTCAATCCCACTTGCACATCATTGCATACAACACCAACCACTGATGGTCTCTTAACAATGCCAATATGATTACCAACTTTTGACATGACCCAATGGACAGGTTTGATGACCCAACCTATCCTTGGCGACTCGATCCATGCACATATCCATACCATATGTGTACCACTTTTGTCGTTGACATACATAACATAGGATGTCGCTAAGTTCCAGCGACCTGTATAGAGTCCCTAGCATGTGGTGTTGGGGTGCATTGGGAATCCTGACTGGCCATAGCCATCCCGCGGTTCCGGAAGGGTGCCCCTTTGAAGGACAAACCACGTCGTCGTGGTTTGAGTGGGTGTCGGTTCAGTTTGCACTAGATGCATTGCATTGTTGAAGCACCGATCACCGTTGACGTGTTTGGTTGTCTAACCATGCAGGATACGTCATGGTCAATTTGATGTTTTGTTGTGTCTAGCTACGTAGAGTAAATTGAGTCTAGTTTGAGATAGGCATTTCTCATTCACTCCCACTTGCTCATCATTGCATACAACAACAAGCACTGATCATCTTTTGACAATGCCAACATGATTACCAACTTTTGACATGACCCAATTGACAGATTTGATGACCCAGCCTATCTTTGTCGACTCGATCCATACACACATCGATACAATATGTGTACCACTTTTGTCGTTGTAAACATATTATAGGATGTCGATAAGTTCCAGTGACGTGTATAGAGCCCCTAGCATGTGGTGTTGGGGTACATTGGGAATCCTGACTGGCCATAGCCACCCGGCGGTTCCGGAAGGGTGCTCCTTTGAAGAACCAACCACGTCGTTGTGGTTCGAGTGGGTGTCGGTTCAGTCTGCACTTGATGCATTGCATTGTTCAAGCACTGATGGCTGTTGACATGTTTCGTCGTCTAGCCATGGAGGATACGTCGTGGTATGTTTGGTGTGTCGTTGGGTCTAGCTACGTAGAGTAAAGTGAGTCTAGTTTGTGATAGGCATTTGTCATTCACTCCCACTTGCACATCATTGCATACAACACCAACAGTGATCATCCTTTGACAATGCCAACATTATTACGAACTTCTGACATGACCCAATTGACAGATTTGATGACCCAGCCTATCTTTGGTGACTCGATCCATGCACACATCCATACCATAAGTGTACCACTTTTGTTGTTGACATACATAACATAGGATGTCGTCAAGTTCCAGTGACTTGTATAAAGTCCCTAGCATGTGGTGTTGGGGTACATTGGGAATCCTGACTGGCCATAGCCACCCTGCGGTTGTAGAAGGGTGCCCCTCTGAAGAACGAACCATGTCGTCTTGGTTTGAGTGGGTGTCGGTTCAGTCTGCATAAGATGCATTGCATTGTTGAAGCACTGATGGCCGTTGACGTGTTTTGTCGTCTAGCCATGCATGATACATCGTGGTCAGTTGTGTGTGTCGTTGGGTCTAGCTATGTAGAGTAAAGTGAGTCTAGTTTGTGATAGGCAGTTCTTATTCACTCCCTCTTGCACATCATTGCAAACAACACCAACCACTGATCATCTCTTGACAATGCGAATATGATTACCAACTTTTGACATGACCCAATTGACACATTTGATGACCTAGCCTATCTTTGGTGACCCCATCCATGCACACGTCCATACCAAATGTGTACCACTTTTGTCATTGAAGCACATAACATAGGATGTTGTCAAGTTCCAGTGACGTGTGTAGAGTCCCTAGCATGTGGTGTTGGGGTATATTGGGAATCCTGACTGGCCATAGCCGTCCCCCGGTTCCGGAAGAGTGCCCCTTAGGAGAATCAACGACGTCGTCATGGTTTGAGTGGGTGTCGATTCAGTTTGCATTAGATGCATTGCATTGTCGAAGCACCGATGGCCATTGACGTGTTTTGTCGTCTAGCCATGTAAGATACGTCGTGGTCAGTTTGGTGTGTCGTTGGGTCTAGCCACGTAGAGTAAAGTGAGTCTAGTTTGTGATAGGCGTTTCTCGTTCACTCCCATTTGCACATCATTCCATACAACACCAACCACTGATCATCTCTAGACAATTCCAACATGATTACCAACTTTGGAAATGACCCAATTGAAAGATTTGATGAGTCACTTTGATCTGTCAACCACTTTGATCAGTCATGTCCATCTCATCATTCGACAATGCCAACAGGATCAACTTCACTCGCATTAGGTAAGGAAGGTAAGGAGGTAAGTGCTGTCTTCAAATGCTCCTTTTCAGTCGATATGATGCTTAGACGCATTGACCCCACAACCCAAGTTGGTTGTTTGATGGCGAGCTAGTCAACGCCATAGAAGTAGTGCAATAACCTTTAGAGTGTACAGATGTATTCTGACATAGAATTAAAACACTTGGTTACAATGTATACTTACAAAGCACAATCTGGGTACTAGACATCTACATTTAGCTATATATAAATGCGGGGAATGTAGACATAATAACAATAAAATACATTTAGTGTTTTAGTTTGACCCAATAGAATGCAATTCAACCATACTAGACGTAAGATGGATAATGGCATTATAAGCATATTAGACATATTAAACATATAGACACACTTAGACAACTAGGTTACTTGCATATTGACATTTAGACATAACCATATGGGATGTAATCTACCCACACTAGACATAGATAACATATTACCGTTAAAAGCATATTAGACATATTAAGCATATAGACACACTTATATCACTACATACATGCATATTGGCATTTTTTCATAACCCATTATGATGTAATATAGTCATAATACTCACAAGTAGCATACTAAATTTAAAAGCATATTAGACATATGAAGCATATTGACTCACAAATACACTACATCACATACATACATGAATTTTACTACTATATAAGCACAGTTTTGTATCGGCATTATGAACATAATGACCATTATGCCATCGTAAAAATGGTACCATCATAAAGCGTGTACCAAAGTTCATAAACCAAGATAAGATGCTTATTGCCACATTAAGGAAATACATTTATCCAATAGTAGCCACAATTGCAATGTACAACAATGTACACATACACAATGAAGATCCTTCGTGCCTAATTACAATAATCACCGAGGATGCAAACATGAGAAAACAAATGCCATAAAGAAGAATTCACAAGAGAAACATCTGCAAATAATATACATCGGAACATATCAAGTACGCCATATATTTATGGGTTCGTTCACGATATACCCAGTTTTCGGAATTATATAACTCATTCGCCCGTCATCAAGTGAGAAATAACCTAGCTACCCATCTGACGCCGCGACCGCCATGCCAATAACAAAGAAAACAGACCAAAATGCATGGCGAGACCACATGCCATGCGCTGACGACGCTTGGTATGCGGCGCCCTCCGCTAGTATCACAAACCCTTTCGTTGAAGGGTTTGTGATGCTAGCGGGGGGAGGTTTGTTTAGAGTTTGAGGGGAGTTCGAGACTCCCCATGCGTTGAAAGGGAACCTGCTGGGCCCTGTTACCGCGAGGCCCAGCAGGAGCCCGCGCAAAATAAAACCCTAAAACCTCGAATTTTATTTGGGGTATGGTTTGAATGCGGTTTGTGTGTTAAAATCATAGGTTTGCATTTACAAAAAAATATCCAAAACAAAAGAAGGGCATTTTCGCTAGATTGCGAGGAAGCGATGACCGCTTTCTTTTCTCTTTTTTTTTGTCACGCAAACCCCCCAGTTTGCTGTAGGGTTTTATGTTTGGCGCGGGCTCCGCCCGCGCCAAACATACAAAACCCTAAATCGAACTGGGGGTTTGCTTGACAAAAAAAAAAAAAAAAGAAAGCGGTCATCGCTCCCTCGCGATTCTCGCGTGGGAGTGATCTCCGCATGCACGATCTTTTCATGCTCGCTCGTCGACGCATGCCGCGAGCGAGCATGATTTTGGACCGGGCTTTTGAGTTTTTGTTTTGCCGCTACCGGGCGGATCAGAGTCACACTATGCGTTTTATGGGTATCTGAGCTATTTGGCCCTATATTTATACCTCTTCTTTGAACTTCATATCAAACACTTGCAACAATAGACACATTAATACAATATTACTCACTTTAAGATTACGATACAAGTACCTAAACCCTACAAAGCAACAAAGTTTACAATGAAGACACTTCGTCACCCAAATTTACACGGATAGTTTATATGCATGTCTACACTTCACATACACTACATGTATATACCTCAATTGACAACTTTCATGAAAACATAACACGAAAGAAAAGAATTCATATGTTGATACACATAAAACGATAGATTTGTAACACATTTTTCTGATGAAAAACTCACTTTCAAATCAACATGACTTTTACTCTTTATTACACCATAATACAACATAGTTTCTCTTAACTTCCCGGGATGACGTCATCGATTGTCTTGTTGGTCGATGCACGGAATGAGCGAGCCTCAAGAAGATAGAAGCGATAAAAAAAAGTGATAGCAATAAGGTTGCTATGTAACCAAAAAAAAAAAAAGAGGCCATCATTCAATCGCTATCGAGCGAAAACACCTTTTTTTCAAATCAAGCCGCAACACTCGTCCTTTTTTTATCAGCGCAAAATCTTATTGGTCTAACATGCAAACCCTAATCAAACCACACCCCAAATTACATTTGGGGTTTTAGGGTTTTGGGTTTGCGCAGGCTCCTTCTGGGCACCGTTGTTATGCGGAACGAAGCGTAGATGGTGAACAGGTGGAAGCGGCGAGGCAGAACACGATTTAGAGTTAGGGGCACTTGAGCAGTTTGTAATTTGCCGTAAGTGTACGTCAATGACAAGTGTCAAAATGATCGAACATGTGTACACAAGTGTGGAGTTACAAATCAGCTATAGTCAGGGACGTTGGGTCGATTGTCGAGTGATGCGTGCGGATTCACATCGTGAGTGGTCGGATTCGAAAAGGCCGGCCGAGAAATCTGGGGGCTTCAAGAATTGACAGTGAAGATGAGAGATGCATCTTAAAAAATCCATATTCATCTCGGTTCGTCGAGAAGTCGTCCAAAAGGTCGTGATAATTCTATTATAGCTTGCGAGAGTGGTTGAAGTTGTCAGAAGGTTCGGGAAGATTCACTGGAGGCGGGGGCAGTTGGCCAATCTGTCCTTGACTGTTGGAGTGAATATCGCGGTCTCGCGACGCGATGGGCTGATTCTGTGATAACAGAAATGCCCGCTCGGCAAGATTAGGGACTCGTGTCCGTCTGGTACGTAACACTTCCCCTCCTTTTAGCCGCAACATCCCGACGCGCTTGTTGATGTGGTCCGGTGTGTAGCTAGGGGCAAGATGCCGACATGCACTCGCTACCATTCAAGCTAGGCACACACAACATCCATGGCTGCACATGGAGCGGGAGTTGGTGAAAAATCCTTGAGAAGATCGCGAGAGACAAGTAAGTGAGAGTCAAGAGCCAGCAAGCTCTTAGCACACGGTTGACCGGGCCACCCACTCGAGCAACTCAAAGTGGGGCCCGTCCGCCACCCCAGGGTTAAACCGAACCGGTCGGCTAAAAGCCACCATGGTCACTCACACCTCAAAGCGACCGAGAGTGTGGCCCCGCAGCAACCTGGTGCAAGAGCTACAAAACTAGCACAACATGCAAAGCAGGTAAATCCAAGAATCCACATCGACCACGAGCGTATGTGGTGCATGAATCTCTCATGTAATCTCTCTCATGTTTCAGCCATGCAATGGCTAATCATCAAATGCTAAGAATAGCAAGAACTCTCTCTGGCAGAACTGTGCATGGGCAAGTCCACGCCAGTCTTGCACCCTGCTGAGACGCGAGTGATGCGTGGCCCACAGCTTTACATCTGCTCAGTCACCTACAGTGATAGTGTGTGTAAACGGAGTGAGTCAAGAGGTCAATTGCGTGTTTGACAGACACTACCAACACTCCCCCATGACCCACAGACAAATGGCCCACAAACCACAAGAAGAATCACAGGAAGAGGAACAGACAAGAAGTTGTCACATCAGCCAGGGGCATCGCGTGCACGGAACAAGCCAACTGCATGCACAACAGCCTTGAACATTCCACTACTGAGAACTTTTGTGAGGAAGTCTGCACGCTGCTGACGCGTATCGATCCTGACGACCTGGACCTCTCCTGTGGCAATGCGCTCGCGCACAAAGTGATGCTCAATGTTTATGAGATTGGTGCGCAAGTGATGCATGCCATCATGCTCGACAATTGCCTTTGTGCTTTGATTACCGCAGTGCAATGTGATGTAGCGGATGGGTACGAGAAGTTGCTACAGCAACCGAGAAATCCAGACACTCTCACACGTACTTGCACCGAGTGTGACATAGTCAGCCTCACTGGACCTGTCCCATGTCCCTCCTCCCTCCTCTCTCTCCTCGCTTTGTCGGTTTGGGGGAGGTGCGTCTGGTCCAGCCTCCTATCTCTGAGCATCATCTTCTCTTGGTCAAGCTAGAAAACCTAGGCAGCAGGTTGGGGCAGCATGCGTTGTTGATGCAGCGTGCGCGCTTCCACGCTCGTTGCTTAAGTATGGTGCCCCCTCAGTCTGCTGCTCTAGAGTCTAAGTCTGGAAGCTCTGGGTTTGTTCCTCAGAAACGTGCGCGCCAGTGTTAGCGCCAGAAAGCAGCTGAAAACTCAAAGTGACTGATTAGGAATGAAGAATGAGCAACAATGGGAGACCCCTCCAAGTTCTAGCTCCCCCCCACTAGGGTAGAACTTGTTTCTCAGCTAACCAACCAATGAGAAGATGGTCTAGGACCTATTTTCTGGCAAGCAGGGTTTTCTCGGTGAGCGCTGCTAGACGCCCAACAGCCCAAAACCCGGGCGTCGTTCGTTTTGCCTGAAAACTGGACCATTCCATAATACCGCCGCTGCGAATGCAGTCGTGCAATCAGAATCAACTAGAAAAATAACAGTTAAGAGTTATGGCTGCCTGAACCCAGGCAGTGCCTACGACAGTCAACGATGCCAAACAGGGCCATACAGCAGGAGACAAGGACCCTAGGCACCGCATGATGCTGCACATGCAACGCCACAGCCAGACAAAGTGCTAGGTGCATGCAGACAGCATCTGCAGTGACAGTGACCACCGACGGCCCGACCACCGAGGAGGCTTGCCGATGGAGCTGAGCGCATCGACAGAGGGAGGAGGCTCCAGCGACGGGTTAGTGGGCCTCAGCGTGCGTCGGCTCCACTGAGCGACACTCCAGCGACGTCAAGTCTCGTCGTCAGTCATCTGCACGCTGATGTACACAAGCCGGGAGGACAAAACAGAGTACAATGAGAGATGTACGAAAACCAACACTCCCCCAAGACTCACAGGCGTAGTGCACATGTGCGGGCAGAAACAGTCAACGACCAAACTCCCCAAGGCCAAGCAGAACCGCATGCAGGGACAGAGAGAGTCACTCATAGACGCATGCCGACTGAACTCAGAGCCTTCTTGAACGAGTCGCGCTTCACTGCCTTGGTCAAGAAGTCAGCCAACTGCCGTGCTGTCTCAACCCACATGATGTTGATGCTGCGGTCATGCAATAACAAACGCACATTGTAATACTCAACGTTGATGTGCTTTGTGTGTGTGTGATGCACGCCATCATTGTTCGCGATGGCCATGTCACTCTCATTGTCACAATGCAACGTGATGGATGCGATGGACTGACGCAACTCGGACAACAGACGACGCAACCACACACTCTCACACGTGCCTGAGCCAAGAGCAACGTACTTAGCCTCAGCAATGCTACGTGCAACGCACCCCGGCTTGCCACTGCGCCAGGACATATTAGTGCCGCCAATTAGAAAGATCCAGCCTATGCGGCTCTTACCGTCCGGACTGCTGGCCCAGTCACTATCGGTGTAGCCCACCACGACAACAGACAGCTGACGGTGGAACATGAGACCTCGCGGAGGAGTCGAGACGACACATCGCAATACTCGGATCACGGCCTCGTAGTGGAGGTGATGCGGCTCCTGAGAGAAATGGACTAGGAGGTTGGCGACGAACGGGATGTCTGGACTCGTCATCATCGCCAGGAACATCAGTGACCCGATGACTCGTAGGTACGTGGTCACGTCAACTGGCTCCCCTAGAACATATGAGTCAGGACACTTCAGCTTCACCTGGCCATCGGGTGACATGGGTGAGGATGCGCTCGGCACGAGTGGCAGGTCCTCCACAAAGCGGGTGGACAGTGTCTGCACGTAGGCGGCCTGGTGGATGTGTAGGATACCCTGGGAGAGATCATGCTCGAGCTCCATACCAAGGAAGACTCTGGTAGATCCGAGGTCTTTCATGTGGTAGGCGGCGTGCAGCAGGTCCTTGACACGGTGGATGGTAGCCATGATTGGCGACGTAATGAGCAGATCGTCAATGTAAACCAGAACAGCGGCAAAAGTCTGGCCTCGCGGACTGACAAACAGTGCAGGGTCAGCGGTGCTGCGTTAGAGCCCGCAACGAAGGAGAGTGCTGCAGATTTCATGGTTCCAGCATCGAGGCGACTACTTCAGGCCATAGAGGGCCTTGCGCAGTCGCCAGACTCTCCCAGTGCCATCGTCGAAGCCTGGGGGCTGCACCATGTAGCGCTCCTTACATCGTCTACAGGACTGAGCATACTAAAAGCCTCACGAGAGGCCGTCATATGATGCGTGGCACCGGAGTGGATGATCCAGGTCTCAGCAGGGCCCTGGACCGGGATCGCTAGATCGCCAGCGGTCACATGGCAGCAAGCAAGAGACGCGGACGCGGTGGAAGGAGGCGCGAACCAAGACTGCCAATCGTCAAGCCAAGCAACATCTTCATGGGAAGGGGTGGCGGAGACCATGAGATATGACGAGACAGACGAGGAAACGGGGCACGACCGTAGCTCAGACTCAGTCATGCAGGACTAGACAAGAGAGCAAGAAGTGATGCAACTCGCACTTCCCTGGGGAGGAGGGCGAGGCAAGCCGAGCTAGAGCGCGATGAACTGCTCCATCTGGCGCTCATAGGAGGGCGGCCCAGGAGTGCATTCGGAGTGCGTGGTGACAATGCCGAAGCCCAGGTAGAAGGATGATTGTGCCGGCGAAGTAGCAGACCAAGCCGCCACCGCTGGACCCGGTCGACAGCTGCTGCTGCTGCTACTGTTGACCCTTGCCTTTCTTGTTCCGACGCTTCTTCTTCCCTGATGATGATGAGGTAGATGCGGCGGGGGAGGTGACGGCCACGGAGGCGACGGCAGGGGTGGCGACGGCAGGGGAGGCGACGGCCACGGAGGCGACGGCAGGGGCGGCGACGGCAGGGGCGGCGATGGCAGGGGAGGCGACGGCCTCCGTGCGCTAGAGTCGGGACTCCAGACGAGCTTCCTCAATCCGGAGGAAGAGCTCGTATGCCCAGGATATGAGGGAGCCCTCGGCCACCATGGTGGAGAGAACTTTGTGAGGGTAATGGATGAAGACGTCCACGTACGCGTTAGTGACACCATGCTTGATGGTGAGGAGCGCGGCCAGAGGGGATGGGGCAGACTTCCCGAGGCGACGAAGGATGTCCTCCGCCCACTGCCAGTAGGAGGTGACTGTCTCGGTCTCCCCCATGTGCAAGGAGTTGAACTCCCACAGCAGGCGGCTGGTCTCAGCCTTGCTGGACAGGCAATGGGGACGAATGAGGACGTGCCACGCGGCTGCATGGTCTGGGGTGGCGCCAGCGGTGAAGTTGCCTACGAAGGGCTCAAGGGCGAGGCGGGAAGCCGGAGGGGCGACAGGGACTAGAGCACGGACGGCACGACTAGCGTCATGTAACTGGTCGGCCAGGGTGGCATCGTACGCCAGGGTGTAGTATACCCATAGGGCCTCACCCTGCGCCCAGATCCGGAAGGTGAGCTCCCAGCTCCGGAACTGCTCGCCAGCCTGAAGCGGCGGCGACGGCGTCTCAAAGTCCTTTTCCCTGCGGCCAGCACCCAGAGTGGGGCCAAGGAAGGAGGTCAATGTCTGCCGTTGGCGCTGAGTCTGCTGCTGTGCCAGGTAGTGCGTGGCAGTAGACACAGCTGGGTCGGCGTGCTCTGGAGGGGTGAAGGATGGCGGCGCAATGGGGGCAGTTTGAGAGATCAACGACTTCAGTGACGCAAGCTGCTGCGTCAGGGCGGTGAGCTGTTGCTGAAGAGCAGGGAGGGGGTCAGGGTTGTTGCTAATGACGCCAAAGGGCTGCTGCTGTTACTGCTGCTGCTTTTGTTGTTGCTTCTGCTCCTGCTGCTCCTACTGCTCTTGCTGCTCCTGCTGCTCCTGCTATTTCTGCTGCTGTCGCTGCTGCTGCTGGTGCTCCTGTTGCTGTTGCAGCCGTTGCAAGAAAGGGGGGGTGGGGGTCCCCCCAACACAGGAGGACCCCTCCCCAGTGGGGCTACCAGCCATGGTGTGATGCCCTTTTGTATTGTTGGGTTTTTTTTGTTTTTTTTGTGGTGCTCACGTCAGCAATGATGTCTGTTGAGGGTGGTGGATGTCTTGTCCACCCCTAGGTTTGCTTCCCCCTTCCCTTGCCCCCTTTTGCTTTTTTTGTGAGTTGATGATGTCAGTACTGACGTCAGCAATGGGATGGTGACGTCAGCAGTGGAGGTTGTTGGGGCCGCTGCTGTAGCTTTTGTTGCTCCTGTTGTTGATGCTGCTCCTGCTGCTGCTACTGTTACAACTGCTGCTGTTGCTATTGCTGCTCCTGCTGCTGTTGCTACTGTTGTTGCGGCTACAGTTGTAGTAGCAACTGCTGCTGCTACGGCTGTTGTGATTGCTGCAACAGCAAAGGCAGTTGTTGCAGCAGCGGCAGCAAAGCGTGTGGGATGGGGGTATTTTTTCTTACAATTTTTTTCCTTTTCTCCTCTATCACAGCAGGCACCTGCCTGCTCCTAACTGCGAGCAGTGGGCTGCTTCTTCCTGGTAGCGAGCTACTGCTCACTGGCAGCGAGCTGCTGCTCACTAGTAGCGAGCTGCTGCTCGCTGGCAGCAGCGGGCTAATGCTCGCTGCTCGCTTGCTGCGAGCAGCGAGTAGCAACAACCGCTGCTGGCAGTTGCTCGTTGCAACCGTTGTTGCAGCTAGCTGTTGCTGCGGCTTGCTGTTGCGGCTGCTGCAGCCTGCTGCTGCTGCTGCATGCTGGTGCAGCTACTGCTGCTCACTGCTGCTGCGGGCTGCTACTGCTGCGAGTTGCTGCTGCGGGCTACTGCTGCTGTGAGCTGCTGCTGCTCAGGTTGTTGCGCACTGCTGTTTCTGCCTCCTGCTGCTGTTGCACGCAGCTACTGCTCGCAGCTGCTCCCACTGCTCGTTGCCGTTGCCTGCAGCTGCCGTTGATGCAGACTGCATCTGCTACGTGCTGGTGCTAGTCACTGTGCTTGGATGATGTTCCAGCGTGTGTTGTCGCCCGTAGGTGTTGGACGCGGCCTGCCGCTCACCTTCTCGCGTCACGCGTGGAGGTCAGTGCTGCCAAAAGAATTGGCAGCATTTCCCCTGGCCCAGTGGCCGTGGGAAAAAATCTGACGCCGCCACCAGGTGGGTCAATGCTGTCGGAAAACATCCGGCAGCATTTCCCCTACACTGGCGCATATGGAGGTCCGTTGGCGTTGTCTGGCACCTGTACAGCAGTCCTCTCTCGCTGCTGCTACACTCTGGCTCTGATACCAAGCTAGAAAACCTAGGCAGCAGGTTAGGGCAGCATGCGTTGTTGATGCAGCGTGCGGGCTTCCACGCTCATTGCTTAAGTCTGCTGCCCCCTCAGTCTGCTGCTCTAGAGTCTACGTCTGGAACCTCTGGGTTTGTTACTCAGAAACGTGCACGCCAGTGTTACCGCCAGGAAGCAGCTGAAAACTGAAAGTGACTGATTAGGAATGAAGAATGAGCAACAATGGGAGACCCCTCCAAGTTCTAGGCCCTCCCCACTAGTGTAGAACTTGTTACTCAGCTAACCAGCCAATCAGAAAATAGTCTAGGACCTATTTTCTGACAGGCAGGGTTTTCTCGGTGAGCCCTGCCAGACGCCCGAAAGCCCAAAACCCGGGCGTCATCCGTTTTGCCTGAAAACTGGACCGTACCATAATACCGCCGCTGCAAACCCAGTCGTGCGGTCAGAATCAACTAGAAAACTAGCAACAAAAGAGTTATGGCTGCCCGAACCCAGGCAGTGCCTACGACAGTCAACGATGCCAAACAGGGCCATACAGCAGGAGACATGGACCCTAGGCATGGCATGATGTTGCACATGCAATGCCACAGCGTGACAAAGCGCTAGGTGCATGCAGACATCATCTGTAGTGGCAGTGACCGCCAGTGGCCCGACCACCGAGGAGGCCTATAAATGAAGCTGAGCGCATCGCCAGAGGGAGGAGGCTCCAGGGATGGGTGAGTGGGCCTCAGCATGCGTTGGCTCCACCTAGCGACACTCCAGTGGCGTCAAGTCTCGTCGTCAGTCATCTGCACGCCGATGTACACAAGTCGAGAGGACACAACAGAGTATAATGAGAGATTCACGAAAACCAATAGGTCACACATCGTCATCTTCTCCTGCTCACACAGCGTCCCGTGCCATCCCGCCTGCTCACACGGAGAGTGAAGTTGCGGACTCCTCCTTGGAGTCCTCGTCCTCCCATACATCATCTGAGTCGGATGCCTCACAACCTTCCTCGGATTCTGTGGCCGTGTCATCCCAGCCACTCTGTGGCAGTCCTAGGCCCTCAGACTCCACTCACACACAGTTCCTCGTGCATTCCACTCACACCTCATCCCCTGAGTCTGTACAATGGTCACCTCCGATGATTGAGACCACTGGAGGTGCAGCACTTCAGGATCCTTCTTCTAGCCCTGAGCCCTACACACGTGGGGGGAGACTGCATGCTCTTCAGCCCTCTCATTCCTCTCAGTCCTCTCAGTTGTGCTCATGCTCCTCCATGGCGCCTACTGAGTCTATTTCCATTGGCCCGTCCAAAGCCTCTCAGCCCTTGCAGCGGGTCACACGCCCTAGCGCGTCGTCCTCCACCGCTGAGCCCTCAACTCGTCCCACTAGCCTTGATGCACTTGGCCTGTTTGTGAGTGTCGTTCATCCCAACTCAGAAGTCGGCTACGCTCTTGTAGCCCATGAGTTCCACACTACCCTTGAGTCTTCTGTTGCCAGTTATGTTGCCGCATGCTTCGCGGCCTCTGGCCTTCCCACTCTCCGTCCCGAGCCTACCATAGTCTGGCAGGCTCGTGAGGTAGTTGATGCTAACCTCTAGAGAAGGCCCTGTAGGAGGAGGTGATAGCCCCCAGGAGCATGGCGTCTTTGAGCTCGTGGACCTCTGTATAAGCTGCAAGGTAGTCTCTGCCCGGTGGGTACTTTGGTGCAAGCTGAAGTCAGATGGGAGAGTTGACCAGTATAAGGCTCGCCTTATGGCTAGGGGTTTCTCCCAGATCCCTTGGATTGACTTTGATGAGACCTTCACACCGATTGAGCGTTACACCACTACCAGAGCACTATTGAGCCTTGTTGCCCAGCACGACTGGGAACTTGAATAGATGGACGTCAACAACGCCTTCCTACGTAGGAGGCTCGACGAGGAAATCTACATGGTCTAGCCACCAGGGTTCTCCGATGGCACAAGCAGGGTCTGGCGATTGCGCAAGGCCTTGTATGGGCTCAAGCTGTTGCTGCGTTGTTGGAACATGGAGATCTCCTCCACTCTCAAGCGGGAGGGTTACCACTACAGCATGGTTGATCGAACACTCTTCTTCAGTGCCCCCTCAGAGCCATTTGTGGCCATCCTCGTCTATGTTGGTGACCTGCTCATTGCTTCCTCTAGTCCCGCAGCGATTCGGTTAGTGAAAAACCTGCTGCAGTCCACACACAAGATGAAGGATCTAGGTCCTGCGCGTGTGTCTCTTAGGATGGAGCTTGAGCGTGATCGCAAGCGCCGCACCCTACATGTACACGAGGCTACATACATCCGCACATTGGGGGAGCATTTTGCCTCCCTGCTTGCTGCCGTCCCCATTGCGTCCACACCGATGACTCCAACAGAACAGCATCTGCTGAAGTCACTCAACTCAGCACAGCTAGGGGGGGATTGTCCATATCACTGACTACCTCAGTGTGGTCGGCTCCCTTATCTACCTTGTAGCCACCACTCGAGCGGACGTGGCCTTCTCGGTCAACTTCCTGGCCCAGTTCTCCCAACAGCCTCGCCAGAAACACCTCGAGGCTACACTATGTGTTGTCCGCTACGCACTGTCCACTGTATGCGTACGATTGTGCTACCATGCTCAGCCCTCTATGGTGGTAGACGGAGACACAGACAGTGACTGGGCACAGGACACAGATGCTCGTAGCCGCACCAGTTATATCTTTCTTGTTGGTGGGACTGTTGTCTCCTGGAAGAGTGGAAAACAACATTGTGTTGCCCAAAGCTCCAGTGAGGCGAAGTACGTGGCATTTGGTGCAGGTATGTGTGAGAGTGTGTGGTTGTCCTGCTTGTTGCACCAGTTGCGTGTCCCCATCCGTTGCATCACTTTGTAATGTGACAAGCAAAGTGCAGAGGCAATTGCCAAGCAAGATGGCATGCATCATTTTCGCACAAAGCATATCATCATTGAGCATCACTTTGTACGTGAGCGCATTGCTGCTCGAGAAGTTCAGGCTGTCTGGGTCGATACTCATCAGCAGCGAGCAGACTTTCTTACCAAAGCTCTTAGCAGTGGATTGTTCAAGGCAGTTGTTCATGCTGTTGGACTGTTACGCTCTTGTGATGCCCCTGGTTGAGATGATTTCTGTTCGTCCTGTTGTCTTCTGACGTGCTCCTCGTCTTATGTGTGTGTCGACTGTTCATCTGTGGGTCACTGGAGGGTGTTGGTTATGGTCGTGACACATGCAATTGTCCTCTAGAATCTATGTGTGCGCGCGTGCGCACACACACACACACACACACACACACACACACATACACACACACACACACACACACACACACACACACACACACACACACACACACATACACACACACACACACACACACACACACACACACACACACACCGTAATTGTCGGTGATTAAACTGGACTAAAGCTCTTTGGTGCAAAGCTATGACGCAACATGGAGCTCATAATGATGGCGACACCATCAAGTTGTCAAGTGGTGGCCACAGTACCAACACCAACCCCGATAGTGGTATTTGATACTACTACATTCCATAATGGGGCATACTTTTTAGGAGTGCATGCCCCATATACACTCGTGATGTGGTTGGATTCTTACACATTTGCATGCTTTTAGCTTAGTGAGCCGGGTTGCCGATCCCTCAGGACCACACATCCGGTTTACGCGGATGTGTTAGAAACTGTAGAGAAATTGCATGGAAGCTTCCTAGCAATGCAGCCGCTGACTTGGCGTCAGTGCCTGATCAGACGGTGTCGACAGTCATAGGTCGTACACACTACGGCACGGGTTTGGCTAGGAGACACAAGGCAAAGTGTCAGAATGCTTCAATATAGCATATGCAGAGAGAAATGACAAATGACAGGTCCAAGGCATAAATACCTGCCGCGGCGCACGGCGGGTGTCGCACGCGGCAGTCCAAGAGCTGTCCTAAAATCGGCCCAAAACCACTGTTTTGGCCGTAACTATGTGCACACATGTCATAATGCTACGCCGTCTGAACCTACACGTGCAGAATCAAAAGACGGACGCTACGAGTGGTCACATGCATGCATCCATTGACAGACAGTGAGCATACAATGCAAAAACATGCAAATAGGCCTCATGGCCAGTCTGCCGAAAGACGCCTGCAAGATGTAGAAGACACAGAACAGAGTACTGGTGGCATCTGGGGCTCTGGTGCAGTGGTCGGCCAGCTCCAAGCTGGTAGTCTGCCGCCTGTAGTCACGCCGGTGTCACCAGGGCCGCCCGCCTCAGGGATCTGCACGTGTATGGACACGGCCGAGTGGTCACAGTAAACTGTACAGGAACGGCACAAAGCACAACACTCCCCCATGACCCGATGGTACGCATGTCCATATACGTGCAGCACTGGTACGAACACAATAGTGAGTGACACAAACAAATGAGACGCAGACGCACATCCCACACTCAACCATTTTCACGCATGGGGCGAAGCCCAACAGAAAAAAATGGCCACCAGGAACTTTCCGCGAGCAAGGGCCTTCGTCAAAAAGTCAGCACGCTGCAAGTCAGTACCAACCCACATGATGGAGATCACGCGCCGCTCCACCAGATCACGAACGAAGTGATGCTCAACTGCAATGTGCTTTGTGCAAGCATGAAAAACATTAGAGTTCTCTGCAATGGCGAGAGCACTCTGGTTGTCGCAACGCAGCACAATGGCGGGTACTCACTGCCCCAGCTCCAGAAACAAGCTCTGCAGTCATACTGCCTCAGCAACCCTTGCGCCCAAAGCAACATACTCTGCCTCTGACGAGCTACGTGCAATGCAGCCCTGCTTCCCGCTTCGCCAAGACAAAGCGGTACCACCGAGCAGAAACACGTAGCCAGTACGATTGCGCCCATCAGGGCTCCAAGCCCAGTCACTGTCAGTGTAGCCATCAAGGACCACCGAACACTGCCGACGAAAGCAGAGTCCGAGGTATGGCGTGGAAACCACGTACCGTACCACTCCCACAGCCGCTTGAAGGGCTCTCGCACGTGGAGCCTGCGAGAATTGAGCGAGGAGGTTGACGGCGAACGTGATGTCAGGACGCGTGGTGGTGGCCAAGTACATCACAGATCCGATGAGACGGAGGTACAAGGTCACGTCCACTGTCTCTCCCAGCTGTGTAGAATAATCCACCTTGAGGGCATCCTGTCCATCGGGTGTAAGAGGTGTGGAAGCGGATGGCACTGCACCAAGGAGATTGCTGAAGCGTTCCCCCACGACTAGTGCGTATCGGGCCTGATGCAGCAACAATGTCCGATGTCTGCGATCTCGCACGATCTCCATACCGAGAAACACCGATGCAGGACCGAGGTCCTTCATCCTATACGCAGTCTGCAGGACAGCCTTGGCCTCCTTCACGGCCTCCAGGGACGGAGACGCAATCAAGAGGTCATCAACATAGACCAGGATGGCGGTGAACCGCTCGGGTGTCGATAGGATGAAGAGCAAGGGGTGTGCCTCGCTCTGTACGTATCCTGCGCGAGTCAAAGTGCCAGTGATCTCCCGGTTCCAGCATCGTGGAGATTGCTTCAGGCCGAACAAGGACTTGCGCAAGCGCTAGACCTTCTCACCGTCCTCAAAACCCGGTGGCTGAGCCACGTAAATCTCCTCATCTAGAGAGCCATGGAGGAACGCATTGTTCACATCCATCTGGTGCAGTTCCCAGTCATGCTGAGCCACTACACTGAATAGAGCTCGAGCTGAGGTCATGCGGCCGATAGGGGCAAAGGTGTCAATGTAATCAACTCCCTCAATCTGAGAGTACCCCTTGACGACCAAGCAGGCCTTGTAGCATTCCAGTGAGCCATCCGGCTTCACGTTCTTACGAAAGACCCACTTGACCTGAATCGCCTTCCTCCCAGGGGGAAGGTCGACAAGCTCATGGACTCTGTGCTCTCGGATAGCGCGAAGCTCATCCTCGCAAGCAGCTCGCCAGGCATCAGCATCCTGCGATGAGAGAGCCTCCCTCAATGTGCTAGGGTCAGGCGCCATAGAGGGGGAACTCTACGTGGCGAGTGCACACGCCTCAGTGTCGGGCCTGACGGCCACGAGATCAGCTACTGCGTCACAAGCGATATGGAACTCGCGAGTGACCAGGTCGTGCCCTACAGGGCACGCTGGATGTACCTCTGAAAGCTCGATGCGGGCACTCAGGCCTAAGGCCTTTGTGCCTGGATCACCGCTCGCGATGCTGCGAGTGGAACGCCTGGGTCCGGGACCCGACGCTCGCTGAGCTCCGGAGTCTAGTGGTCGAAGGCGGCCACCGGGCTCACGGGAGTAACCGGAGGTCGAGGGGCGCACCTCAGGCTCAGGGACAGGTACGACCACAGGAANGTGGCGAGTGCACACGCCTCAGTGTCGGGCCTGACGGCCACGAGATCAGCTGCTGCGTCACAGGCGATATGGAACTCGCGAGTGACCAGGTCGTGCCCTACAGGGCACGCTGGATGTACCTCTGAAAGCTCGATGCGGGCACTCAGGCCTAAGGCCTTTGTGCCTGGATCACCGCTCGCGATGCTGCGAGTGGAACGCCTGGGTCCGGGACCCGACGCTCGCTGAGCTCTGGAGTCTAGTGGTCGAAGGCGGCCACCGTGCTCACGGGAATAACCGGAGGTCGAGGGGCCCACCTCAGGCTCAGGGACAGGTACGACCTCAGGAACAGGTACGACCACAGCTGGTGAGGGCTGAGACGAGGCAACCGGAGATGCCGAGCGAGGAGATGAGTGTGTGGGAGACACGGGGCTAAGTGTGGCAGCAGGCAAGGCTGGTCCGGACACTGAGGCAGGGGTGTCAACCGACGTAGGAACGGGAGTGGGCAAGGCTGGGTCAGACGCAGGAGCAGGGGTCAGACGTATTTTCTCTGATACCAAGAGAAAATGCGTGGAAACTTCCTAGCAACGCAGCCGCTGACTAGGCGTCAGTGCCTGATCAGATGGTGTTGACAGTCACAGATCGTACACACTACGGCACGGGTTTGGCTAGGAGACACAAGGCAAAGTGTCAGAATGCTTCAATATAGCATATGCAGAGAGAAATGACAAATGACAGGTCCAAGGCATAAACACCTGCCGTGGCGCAAGGCGGGTGTCGCACGCGGCAGTCCAAGAGTTGTCCTAAAACCGGCCCAAAACCACTATTCTGGCCGTAACTCTGCGCACACATGTCAGAATGCTACGCCATCTGAACCTAGACGTGCAGAATCGAAAGACAGACGCTACGAGTGGTCACATGCATGCATCCATAGACAGACAGTGAGCATACAATGCAAAAACATGCAAATAGGCCTCATGGCCAGTCTGCCGAAAGACGCCTGCAAGATGTAGAAGACAGCAGAGTCCTGGTGGCATCTGGGGCTCTGGTGCAGTGGTCGGCCAGCTCCAAGCTAGTAGTCCGCCGCCTGTCGTCGCGCCGGTGTCACCAGGGTCGCCCGCCTCAGGGACACGGCCGAGTGGTCACAATAAACTGTACAGGAACGGCACAAAGCATAACAAGTGCCTGGAGCTCGCTCGCTTCAAGGCTAAGGTTGATCCCTGGGTGGCGTCCGGGCCCCACGTTGAGAGCCTCACGTGGGTGGCCCAGTCAAGCGGCACCTAACACTTTGCTCACTCCTCACTCGCTGTTGTCGACTCAGTGTCTTTTGCTTTCACTCAATGTGAGCTTGCCCTCAATCAATGGCGTTGCTTCTTCTGTGCTCTTGCTTGCTTGCTTGCTCACGTCGGTAGCCATGGCTACCTACAAACCAAGCATGATAGACCCAATGTCCGAGAAATAAAGAAATAGACAGTGAAATGAAACCCTCCCAAGGGAATTCGATGGAATTGCCAAGCAAGAAAGCACCTGAGCTCCATAGAAAGAGACAAAGAAAGGTGTGGTGTACATGTTGTGTGAAGGTACGCTCAACACACTCGTGCCCTGCAATGAAGGCAACGCGCAAGCACACAAATCACATATTTCGGGGCAGCTTGGACCCACCGTCTCAATGAATGAACGAATATTAGCCACACCGCAGCAGCCCGTACTCTGGTTTGCTTATGACACATTCTGAGACCGGTGTCGGATGGCTCTTCACAAGCCTTGATCACCGATCATCCCCTTCTGTTCCTCACCATGACCATTCACCTGTCCTTGTAGAAACAGGTTGTCCACGATCCCATGACTTAGCCTTTCAGAGACTGCACATACTCGTGAAATCCAGAGTTATCTGTCGCACTGTCTAGCGACCGCAGCCGAATGAGGGCCGACGGCGGTGGCCGGCCTGCTGGCCCTCCCGGGCCCATGCCGGCGCCGCCTCCCCATGGCCCTCCGCCGCCAGCTCGCGAGAGCCCACCGCCGCTGGCTCTTGAGCCGCCCATGGCATACGGAGGGCCAGCCGACGGCCGCATGGGAGCGCTTCCTGTTGGGAAGGGCAGCGGCAGAGGCGGGGGCAGTGGCGGCGGCTGCACGTCCACCTCCCTAACGACCATGACAAACTCTGCAGCACCCCTCTGCTCCAGCGACACCTTCAGCGAGAGGCG
>SZWC01006410.1:0-17264 GCA_023375785.1 Penium margaritaceum
GCACCTTAGGCCTAGTTAGGCCGCGGATGGAGCAGATGGAACTGAGTCTTCAACGCCGTGAGTCTTGGATGCCGATGAACGTGCCACTTATGTGAGCAGAGGGTTTGCAGTGGTCACTGATCAGTGTGAGCCCATAACCCTTTGTCAACTTGCTTGAGGCAAACAGTCTAAACACCGAGTATAGTGACAACCACTGACCGCTCATAGCATTTCAGCAATGAGAATATATCCCCCTCATGATCGTGTTTCCACACTGTTCAGCACCCAACGCTTGTCCCTTCCGTGGCCTCTTGGTTACCCCTTTTAGCTTGTCCAAAGTCTTTTAAATCTGCCCTTGGTTGGCCAATTTATGCCTTAGTTTTCGACACAAGTCTCAAGGGTAAGAAGTGGATGAGTAATCATATGAAAGTGGCATGTACTTGTAGTCCTACAGCCGGCTCTAGAATTGTGTGCGCAGTGGCTCTTTGGAGGGCCATTTCCAGGGCAATCCTGGGCCACCTCAATAGTCCGCCACGTCATGCGTCCTGTGAGTGCCAAGTGGCAACCTCCACTGGAAGCATCCTAGGAGCTTCCTCTCATCCTATGGGTCACAAAGAAAATTGCCCATACCGGGGTTCAACCGTGACCTCACAGATCTAACTCTAAGGCGCTAACCATTGCACTTCACAGGTTTGTTGCATACGGCGTCTACCGGCTAGACTATCAAGACTAGATGTATAGAACTCACTTGAAAGGAGCAGGGCATGCCTACCCTTGTCCAAAGTACAGCAATGGTCAAGGGGCACTACAAAATGACAGTAGTAGCACGGTGTGGCTACCATGCACAATGACTGACCAATATATGCATATGTATTGCCTTTGACCAAAGNGATCTAACTCTAAGGCGCTAACCATTGCACTTCACAGGTTTGTTGCATACGGCGTCTACCGGCTAGACTATCAAGACTAGATGTATAGAACTCACTTGAAAGGAGCAGGGCATGCCTACCCTTGTCCAAAGTACAGCAATGGTCAAGGGGCACTACAAAATGACAGTAGTAGCACGGTGTGGCTACCATGCACAATGACTGACCAATATATGCATATGTATTGCCTTTGACCAAAGAATTCCGCTTTGCATGGTCAACGTTGACAACTCATAATACGAGTCACAAATGGTCAGAGAGGGAAACAATGGTTTGGGAACACCAAGTATCAAATAACAAGCACAAGGGGCTTCAATACGTTGTGGAATGGTGTGGATACCATGCACGATGACCAACCAAAGTAGGCATATGTCACTGACCATGACCAAATAATGTTACTAAGCATTGTCCAGGCCTTCTTCAGGCATTGTTGAGGCATTGCCGCAAATTGCCAGGCATTGCCAGGCATTGCCAGGCATTACCCAGGCATTACCAAGCAGTGTTAGGCATTGCCCGGACATTGCCAGACATTGTACAGGCATTACTAGGCATTCCCAGGCATTACCATGCATTACCAGGCATTGTTAGGCATTACCAAGGGATTGCCAGGCATTGCCAAGCATTGCCCAAGCATTTCCAGGCATTGCTCGGCATTGCCTAGGCATTGCCAAGCATTACTAGGCATTGCTAAGCGTTTCCCATGCATTGCTAGGCATGGCTAGGCATTACCCTGGCATCGCTAGGCATTGTCAGCCATTGCCAGTCATTGCCAGATATTGCGAGGTATTGCCCAGGTATTACACAGGCATTGCCCATGCATTGCTAGGCATTGCCGAGGTATTGTCAGGTTTTGCCTCGCATTGACATGCATTGCCAGGCATTGCCCAAACATTAATAGGCATTGTCCAGGCATTGCCATTCATTGCGCAGGCATTGCGAGGCATTACCCAGGCATTCCGAGGCATTATCCATCTTTGCAAAGCATAAGCATTACAACGCATTACTCATACATTGCCAGGTATTGACTAGCAAGCACACGGACTTTCAATAAGTTGTGGCATGGTGTGCATACCATGCACAATGGCCAACCAAATTAGGCATATGTCACTCACCATGACCAAACAATGTCACAAAGTGTGGTAAACGTTGACAACTCATAACACGAGTCACAAATGGTCATAGTCGAAGATAATGGTTTGTGAATACTAGTTATCAAGTAGCAAGTACAACTAGCTTCAATATGTAGTGGCACAGTGTGGCTACCATGCATTGTGACCAACAAAAACATGCACATGTAACTAACCATGACCAATGAATTCCACTTCATGTGGTCAACGTTGACAACTCACAACACAAGTCACAGATAGTCAGATGGGGGTAACAATGGTTTGGGAATACTAGCTATCAACTAGAAAGCATAAAGACCTTAAATACGTAGTGACATAACGTGGTAGCCATGTAGAGTGACAAACCAAACTGCGCATATGTCACTAACCATGACCAAATAAAATGCACAATGTATAGTCAACGTTGAAAATTCATAAAACGGGTCACAAATAGTCAGAGGGGGAAAGAATGGGTTCGCAACACTAGTTATCAACTAGCAAGTACGAAGACCTTCAACAAGTAGTCACACGGTGTGGCTAGCGTACACAGTGATCAACCAAATGATGCATACGTCACTGACTATGACCGAACAGGTCCACTATGTGTGGTCAACATTTACAACTCATAACACGAGTCACAAATGGTCAGAGGGAGAGACAATGGTTTGGGAAACCTGTGCATGGACTAGAAAGGACAAAGACCTTCAATACGTATTGGCACAGTGGGGCTACTATGCACACCACACAACCAAACTAGGCATATGTTACTGACCATGACCAAAGAATTTCAATATGGGTGGTCAATGTTCACCAACCATAACACGTGTCACAAACGGTGAGAGGGGGAAACAATGGTCCGGGAAGATCAGTTCTCAAATAGCAAGTACAGCGACCTTCAATCAATAGTAGCATGGTGTGGCTACCATGCACAATGACCGACCAAAGTAGGCATATGTACTGCCTTTGACCAAAGAAATTTGCTGTGTGTTGTCAACGATGACAACTCATAATACGAGTCACAGATGGTCAGAGGGAGAGACAATGGTTTGTGGACACCACGTATCAACTAGCAAGCACAATGACCTTCAATGAGTTATGGCACGGTGTGGATACCATGCAAGATGATCAACCAAAGTATGCATATGTCACTGACCATGACCAAAGAATGTCACCATGTGTGGTAAACTTTGACAACACATAACACGAGTCACAAATGGTCATATTGGAAGCAAAAGGTTTCTGAATACAAGTTATCGATTAGCAAGTACAAACACCTTCAATATGTACTTGCGCAGTGTGGCCACAATGCACAGTGACCAACCAACGTATGCATATGTCACTAACCATGACCAAAGAATTTCAGTTCATGTAGTCAATGTTGACAACTCACAATAGGAGTCACAGATAGTGGGAGAGGGTAACAATGGTTTTGGAAAGCTAGCTATCAACTAGAATGCACAAAGTCCTTCAATACATTGTGACATGGCGTGGTAACCATGTGTAGTGACAAACCTAAGTATGCATATGCCACTTACCGTGAGAAAATGAATTTCACTGTGTGTGATCAACGTTGAAAACTCATAACATGAGTCACAAATGGTCAGAGGGGGAAACGATGGGTTGGGAACACTAGTTCTCAACTAGCAAGTACAAAGACCTTGAACAAGTAGTGGCGTGGTGTGGCTAGCGTGCACAGTGACCAGCCAAAGGATGCATACGTCATTGACTATGACCGAAGAAATCCACTATGTATGGTCAACATTGACAACTCATAACACGAGTCACAGATTCTCACAGGGAGAGACAATGGTTTGGAACCCTATGTTTTGACTATAACGGACAAAGAACTTCAATACGTAGTGGCACGGTGTGGCTAATATGCACACCAAACAACCAAACTAGGCATGTGTCAATGACCATAACCAAATAATTTCAATATGGGTGGTCAAGATTCACCATCCATAACATGAGTCACAAACGGTCAGAGGGGGAAACAATGGTCTGAAAATATCAGTTCTCAACTAGCAAGTACAATTACCTTCAATCAGTAGTAGCACGGTGTGGCTACAATGCAAAATAACCGACCAAGGTAGGCATATGTACTTCCTTAGACCGAAGAAATCCGGTGTATGTGGTCAACATTGACAACTCATAAGATGAGTCAAAAGTTGTCAGAAGTGGGAACAATGGTTTGGAAACACCAGGTATCAACTAGAAAGTACAAGGACCTTCAATAAGTTGTGGGACAGTGTGGATACCATGCACGATGACCAACAAAGGTAGGCATATGTCACTGACCATGACCAAATAATGTCACTAAGTGTGGTGAACTTTGACAGCTCATAACATGAGTCACAAATGGTTTAGGGTTTAGGGTTTGTGAATTAGGGTTTGTGAATACTAGTTATCAAGTTGCAAGTACAAATACATTCAATATGCTGTGGCACCATGTGGTTACCATGCACAGTGACCAACCAAACTATGCACATGTCACTGACCATGACCAACGAATTGCACTTCATGTGGTCAATGTTGACAACTCACAACACGAGTCACATATAGTCTGAGGGGGGTAACAATGGTTTGAAAAAACCTAGCTAACAAATCGAAAGTATAAAGACCTTCAATACGCAGTCACACAGCGTGGTAACCATGTACAATGACAAACCAAAGTAGGCATATGTCCCTAACCACGACCAAACGAATTTCACAGTGTGTGGTCAACGTAGCAAACTCATAACACGAGTCACAAATAGTCAGAGGGGGAAACAATGGGTTGGGAATACTAGTTATCAACTAGCAAGTACAGAGACCTTCAACAAGTCGTGGCACGGTGTGGCTAGAGTACACGGTGACCAATCAATGGATGCACACGTCCCTGACTATGACCGACGAAGTCCACTATGTGTGGTCAACATTGACAACTCGTAATAGGAGTCACAACTGGTCAGAGGGAGAGACAATGGTATGCGAACCATATGCATGGACTAGAAAGGGCATAGAACTTCAATGCGTAGTGGCACGGCGTGGCTACTATGCACACGAAACAACCAAACTAGGCATATGTTAGTTACCATTATGAAAGAATTTCAATATGGGTGGTCAACGTTCACCAGCCATAACACGAGTCACAAACGGTCACAGGGGGGAGCAATGGTCTGGGAATATCAGTTCTCAACTAGCAAGTACAACGACCTACAATCAGTAGTAGCACGGTATGGCTTCCAGGCACAGTGACCGACCAAAGGAGGCACATGTACTGCCTTCGACCAAAGAAGTCCGCTATGTGTGGTCAACGTTGACAACTCATAATACGAGTCACAAATGGTCTGATGGGGAAACAATGGTTTGGGAACACCATGTATCAACTATCTGGCACAATGACCTTGAGTAAGTTATGGCATGGTATGGATACCATGCACAATGGCCAACCAAAGTGTGCGTATGTCACTGACCATGACCAAACAATGTCACCATGTGTGGTAAACTTTGACAACTCACAACACGAGTCACAAATAATCAGAGTGGAAGATAATGGTTTCTAAATACTAGTTATTTAGGGTTAAGTACAAATACCTTCAATATGTAGTGGCAAAGTGTGGCTACAATGAACAGTGACCAAACAAAGTATGCACATGTCACTGACCATGACCAAATAATGTCACTTCATGTGGTCAATGTTGACAACTCACAACACGAGTCACAGATAGTCAGAGGGGGTAACAATGGTTTGGGAAGACTAGCTATCAATTAGAAATAACAAAGACCTTGAGTACATAGTGACATGGCGTAGCAACCATGTACAGTGACAAACCAAAGTAGGCATATGTCACTAACCATGACCAAAAGAATTTCAAAGTGTGTGGTCAACGTTGAAAACTCATAACACGAGTCAGAAATGTTCAGATGGGGGAACAATGGGTTGGGTACACTATGTATCAACCAGAAAATACAAAGTCCTTCGACAAGCAGTGGCACGGTGTGGCTAGCATGCACAGTGACCAACCAAAGGATGCATACGTCACTGACTATGACCGAAGAAACCCACTATGTGTTGTCAACATTGACAACTCATAACACGAGTCAGAAATGTTCAGATGGGGGAACAATGGGTTGGGTACACTATGTATCAACCAGAAAATACAAAGTCCTTCGACAAGCAGTGGCACGGTGTGGCTAGCATGCACAGTGACCAACCAAAGGATGCATACGTCACTGACTATGACCGAAGAAACCCACTATGTGTTGTCAACATTGACAACTCATAACACGAGTCACAAATGGTCAGAGGAAGAGACAATAGTTTGGGAACCCTTTGTTTTGACTAGAATGGACAACGAACTTCGATACGTAGTGGCACAATGTGGCTAATATGCACACCAAACAACCAAACTAGGTATATGTCATTGACCATGACCGAAGAATTCCAATATGGGTCGTCAACGTTCACCAACCATAACCCAAGTCAGAAACGGTCAGAGGGAAAAACAATGGTCTGGGGATATCAGTTCTCAACTAGCAAGTACAACGACCTTCAATCAGTAGTAGCACGGTGTGGCTACAATGCAAAATGACCGACCAAAGAAGGCATATGTACTGCCATTGACCAAAGAAATCCGCAGTAGGCCGTCAACATTGACAACTCATAATACGAGTCACAAATTGTCAAAGGGGAAAACAATGGTTTGGAAACACCAGGTATCAACTAGCAAGCACAAGGACCTTCAATAAGTTGTGGCACAGTGTGAATACCATGCACGATGACCAACCAAAGTAAGCATATGTCACTTACCATGACCAAATAATGTCACAAAGCGTGGTAAACTTTGACAACTCATAAGACAAGTCACACATGGTCAGAGTGGAAGACAATGGTTTGTGAATAGTAGTTATTGAGCAGCAAGTACAAATACATTCAATATGTTGTGGCACAGTGTGGCTACCATGCTCAGTGACCAACCAAAAAATGCATATGTCGCTGACCATGACCAAGGAATTGTACTTCATTTGTCAACGTTGACAACTTACAACACGAGTCACAGGTACTCTCAGGGGGGTAACTATGGGTTGGGAACACTAGCTATGAACTAGAAAGCACAAAGACCTTCAATATGCAGTGACACGGCGTGGTAACCATGTATAGTGACAAACCAAAGTAGGCATATGTCACTAACCACGACCAAACAAATTTCATAGTGTGCGGTTAGCGTTGAAAACGCATAACACGAGTCACAAATGGTCAGAGGGGGAAACAATGGGTTGGGAACACTAGTTGTCAACTAGCAAGTACGAAGACCTTCAACAAGTAGTGGCATAGTTTGGCTAGCCTGCACAGTGACCAACCAAAGGATGCATACGTCACTGACTATGACCACAGAAGTCCACTATGTGTGGTCAACATTGACAACTCATAACACGAGTCACAAATGGTCAGAGGGAGAGACAATGGTTTGGGAAACCCATGCATAGACTATAAAGGAGACAGAACAGCAATACGTAGTGGCACGGTTTGGCTACTCTGCACACCAAACAACCAGACTAGGCATATGTCACTGACCATGACCAAAGAATTTCCATATGGGTGGTCAGCGTTCACCAACCATAACACGAGTCACAAACGGTCGGACGGGAAAACAATGGGTTCCGAATGTCACCATGTGTGGTAAACTTTAACAACTCATAACACGAGTCACAAATGGTCAGAGTGGGAGATAATGGTTTTTTAATACTAGTCATTGATTAGCAAGTACAAATACCTTCAATATGTAGTTGCATAGCGTGGCCACAATGCACAGTGACCAACCAAAGTATGCATATGTCACTAACCATGACCAAAGAATTTCAGTTTATGTGGTCAATGTTGACAACTCACAACAGGAGTCACAGATAGTGAGAGAGGGTAATACTGGGTTGGGAAAGCTAGCTATCAACTAGAATGCAAATAGACCTTCAATACGTAGTGACACGGCATGGTAACCATGTACAGGAACAAACCAGAGTATACATATGTCACTAACCATGAGCAAAAGAATTTCACAGTGTGTGGTCAACGTTGAAAGCTCATAACACGAGTCACAAATGGTCAGAGGGGGAAACCATGGGTTGGGAACACTAGTTATCAACTAGCAAGTACAAAGACCTTGAATAAGTATTGGCATGGTGTGGCTAGCGTGCACAGTGACCAGCCAAAAGATGCATACGTCACTGACTATGACCGAAGATGTCCACTATGCGTGGTCAACACTGACAACTCGTCACACGAGTCACAAATGGTCAGAGGAGAGACAATGGCCTGGGAAACCTAAGCATGGACTAGAAAGGACAAAGAACTTCAATACGTTGTGGCACGGTGTGGCTACTGTGCACACAAAATAACCAGACTAGGCACATGTCACTGACCATGACCAAAGAATTTCAATATGGGTGGTCAACATTCACCAACCATAACACGAGTCACAAACGGTCAGAGGAGGAAACATTGTTCTGGGAATATAATTACTCAGCTAGCAAGTACAAAGACCTTAAATCAGTAGTAGAACGGTGACACTATCATGCCCGGTGACCGACCAAAGTAGGCATATGTACTGCATTTGACCAATGAAATCCGCTGTGTGTGGTCAACGTTGACAACTCATGATACGAGTCACGAATTGTCAAAGGGGCAAACAATGGTTTGGGAACACCATGTATCAACTAGCAAGCACAATGAACTTCAATACGTTGTGGCAGGGTGTGGATACCATGTACGATGACCAACCAAAATATGCATGTTTCACTAGCAATGACCAAATACTATCACCATGTGTACCAAACTTTGACAACTCTGACATGAGTCAAAAATGGTCAGAGTGGAAGATAATGGTGTTTGAATACTACTTATCAACTAGCAAGTACAAATTCCTTCAATATGTAGTGGCACACTGTGGCTACAATGCACACTGACAAACCAAAGTATGCATAGGTCACTGACCATGACCAAGTAGTTTCACATCATGTGGTCAATGTTGACAACTCACAACACGAGTCACAGATAGTCAGAGGGGTAACAATGGGTTGGGAAGACTAGCTATCAGGTAGAAAGCACAAAGACCTTCAATACATAGTGACACGGTGTGGTAACCATGTACATTGACAAACCAAGGTAGGCATATGTCACTAACCATGACAAAAAAAAACTCACTGTGTGTGGAAAGTGTTGAAAACTCATAACACGAGTCACAAATGGTCAGAGGGGAAAACAATGGGTTTGGAACTGTATTCATCAACCAGCAAGTACAAAGTCCTTCAACAAGCAGTGGCACGGTGTGGCTAGCATGCACACTGACCAACCAACTAATGCATGTCACTGACTATGACCGAAGAAGACCACTACCTGTGGTCAACATTGACAAATCATAACATGAGTCACAAATGGTCATAGGGATAGACAATGGTTTGGGAACCCTATGTTTTGACTAGAAAGGACAAAGAACTTCAATACGCAATGGCATGGTGTGGCTAGCATGCACACCAAACAACCAAACTAGGCATATGCCACTGACCATGACCGAAGAATTTCCACATGGGTGGTCAATATTTACCGACCATAACACGAGTCACAAACAATGGTATGTGAATATCAGTTCTCAACTAGCATGTACAACAACCTCCAATCAGTAGTATCACGATGTGGCCATCATTCAAAATGACCGACCAAAGCATGCATATGTACGGCCTTTGACCAAAGACAACTGCTGTATTTGGTTAACATTGACAACTCATAATACGAGTCACAAATGGTCACGGGGGAAACAATGGTTTGGGAACACCGGGTATCAAATAGCAAGCACAAGGACCTTGAATAGATTTTGGCACGGTGAGGGTACCGTGCGCGATGACCAACCAAAGTAGGCATATGTCACTGACCATGACCAAAAAATGTCACTAAGTGAGGTAAACTTTGTCAACTCATAACACGAGTCACAAATGGTCAGAGGGGAAGACAATGGTTTGTGAATAATGGTTATCGAGTAGCAAGTACAAATACATTCAATATGTAGTGGCACAGTGTGGCTACCATGCACAGTGACCAACCAAAGAAAGCATATGTCACTGACCATGACCAACAAACTTCACTTCATGTGGTCAACGTTGATAACTCACAACACGAGTCACAGATAGTGTATGGGGGGTAACAATGATTTGGGAACACTAGCTATCAACTAGAAAGCACAAAGATCTTAAACACGTAGTGACATGGCGTGGTAACCATGTACAGTGAGAAACCAAAGAAAGGCATATGTCACTACCCACGACCAAACGAGTTTCAAAGTGTGTAGTCAACGTTGAAAGCTCATAACACGAGTCATAAATGGTCAGAGGGGGAAACATTGGGTTGGGAACACTAGTTATCAGCTAGCAAGTACAAAGAACTTCAACAAGTAGTGGCTCAATGTGGCTAGCGTATACAGTGAACAACCAAAGGATGCATACGTCACTGACTATGACCGATGAAGTCCACTATGTGTGGTCAACACAGACAACTCATAACACGAGTCACAAATGGTCACATGGAGAGAGAATGATCTTGTAAACCTATGCATGGACTAGAAAGGACAAATAACTTCAATACAGAGTGGCACGATGTGGCTACTTTGCACACCAAATGACCTGACTAGACATATGTCACTGACCATGACCAAAGAATTTCAATATGGCTGGACAACGTTCACCAACGATAACACGAGTCACAAACGGTTAGAGGGGGAAATAATGGTCCGCAAATATCAGTTCTCAACTAGTAAGTACAACGACCTTCAATCAGTAGTAGCACAGTGTGGTTACCATGCACAATGTCCGACCAAAGTAGACATATGTATTGCCTTTGACCAAATAAATTCACAGTGTGTGGTCAATGTTAACAACTCATAAAATGAGTCACAAATGGTCAGATAGGGAGACAATGCTTTGGGAAAACCAAGTATCAAATAGCAAGCACAAGGAGCTTCAATACGTTGTGGCACGATGTGGATACCATGCACGATGACCAACCAAAGTAGGCATATGTCACTGACCATGACCAAATAATGTCACTAAGTGTGGTAAACTTTCACAATTCATACTACGAGTCACAACTGATAAGGGTGGAAGGTAATGGTTTATGAATACTAGTTATCGACTAGAAAGTACAAATACCTTCAATATGTAGTGGCACAATGTGGCTACAATGCACAGGGACCAACCAAAGTTTGAATATGTCACTGACCATGGACAAAGAAATTCACTTCATGTGGTCAACATTTACAGCTCACAACACGAGTCACAGATAGTCATTGGGGGCTAACAATGGTTTAGGAACACAAACTGACAACTATAAAGCACAAATACCTTCAATACGTTGTGACACGGCGTGGTAACCATGTACAGTGACAAACCAAAGTAGGCATGTGCCACTAACCATGACCAAACGGATTTAACAGTGTGTGGTCAACGTCGAAAACACATAACACGAGTCACAAATGGTCAGTGGGGGAAACCATGGGTTGGGACTACTAGTTATCAACAAGCAAGTAGAAAGATTTTCAACATGCAGTGGCACGGTGTGGCTAGCGTGCACAGTGACCAACTCAAGGATGCATACCTCACTGACTATGGCCGAAAAAGTCCACTATGTATGGTCAACATTGACAATTCATAACACGAGTCACAAATGGTCAGAGAGAGAGACAGTGGTTTGGGAATACCAGGTATCAATTAGCAAGCACAAAGACCTCCAATAAGTTGCGGCACGGTGTGAATACCATGCATGATGACGAAACAAAGCAGGCACATGTCACTGACTCGTGACCAAATGATGTCACGAAGTGTGGTAAACGTTGAGAGCTCCTAACACGAGTCACAAATGGTCAGAGTGGAAGACAATGGTTTGTGAATACTAGTTATTGAGTAGCAAGTACATAAACCTTCAATATGTGGTGGCACAGCGCGGCTACCATGCACAGTGACCAACCAAAGTATGCATATGTCACTGACAATGACCAACAAATTTCACTTCATGTGGTCATCGTTGAAAACTCACAACACGAGTCAGAGATAGTTAAAGGGGGGTAACAATGGTTTGGGAACACTGGCTATCAACTAGAAAGTACAAATACCTTCAATACGTAATGACATGGCGTGGTAACCATGTACAGTGACAAACCAAACTAGGCATATGTCACTGATCCTGACCAGAGAATTTCAATATGGGTGGTCAACGTTGACCAACCATAACACGAGTCACAAACGGTCAGGGGAGGAAACAATGCTATGGGAATGTCAGTTCTCAACTAGCAATTACAAAGACCTTCAGTCAGTAGTAGTACAGTGTGGCTACCATGCACAATGACCGACCAAAGTAGGCATATGAATTGCCTTTGACCAAAGACATCCCTTGTGTGTGCTGAACATTGACAACTCATCATACGAGTCATAAATGGTCAGAGAGGAAAACAATAGTTTGGGAACACCACGTATCAAGTAGCAAGCACAAGGAGCTTCAAGACGTTGTAGCACGGTGTGAATACCATGTACAATGACCAACCAAAGTAGGCATATGTCACTAACCATGACCAACTAATGTTACGAAGTGTGGTAAACTTTGACAACTCATAACACGAGTCACAAATGGTCAAGGTGGAAGATAATGGCTTATGAATTCCAGTTATCGACTAGCAAGTACAAATACCTTCAATATGTAGCGGCACAGTGTGGCTACAGTGCATAGTGAACAACCAAAGTATGCATATGTCACTCAGCATGAACAAAGAATTTCACTTCATGTGATCAATGTTGACAGCTCACAACACGAGTCACACATATCCGAGGGGGTAACAATGGTTTGGGTACAATAGCTATCAACTAGAAAGCACGGAGACCTTCAATACATAGAGACACGGCGTGGTAACCATGTACAGTGACAAACCAAAGTAGGCACATGTCACTAACCATGACAAAAATGAATTCACAGTGTGTGGTCAACTTGAAAGCGCATAACACGAGTCACAAATGGTTAGTGGGGGAAACCATGGGTTGGGAGAACTAGCTATCAACTAGCAAGTAGACATGTTTTCAACAAGTATTGGCACGGTGTGGCTAGCGTGCACAGTGACCAACCAAAGGATGCATACGTCACTGACTATGACCCAAGAAATCCACTATGTATGGTCAACATTGACAATTCATAACACGAGTCACAAGTGGTCAGATGGATATACAATGGGTTGGGAACCCTATGTATCGACTAGAAAGGACAAAGAACTTCAAAACGTAGTGGCAACGTGTGGCTACTATGCGGACCAAATAACCAAACCAGGCATATGTCACTGACCATGACCAACGAATTTCAACATGGGTGGTCAACATTCACCAACCAACACAGGAGTCACAAACGGTCAGAGGGGGAAACAATGGTCTGTGAATATCAGTTCTCAACTAGCAAGTACAACGACCTTCAGTTAGTATAAGCACGTTGTGGATACCATGCACAATGACCGACCAAAGTAGGAATATGTACTGGCTTTGACCAAATAAATCTGCTGAGTGTGGTGAATGTCGACAACTCATAATAGGAGTCACGAACGGTCAGAGGAGGAGACAATGGTTCGGGAACACCAGGTATCAACTAGCAAGCACAAGGACCTTCAATAAGTTGCGGCACGGTGTGGAAACCATGCACGATGACCAACCAAAGCAGGCATGTGTCACTGACCATGACGAAATAATGTCACTAAGCGTGGTAAACTTTGACAACTCATAACACAAGTCACAAATTGTCAGAGTGGAAGACAATGGTTTGTGAATACTAGTAATCCAATAGCAAGTACAAATACCTTCAAAGGGGGGTAACAATGGTTTGGGAACACTAGCTATCAACTAGAAAGCACAAATACCTTCAATACGTAGTGACACGGCGTGGTGGCCATGTATAGTGACAAACCAAACTAGGCATATGTCACTAATCATGACCAGAGAATTTCAATATGGGTGGGCAACGTTGACCAACCATAACACGAGTCACAACGGTCAGGAGAGGAAACAATGGTATGGGAATATCAGTTATCAACTAGCAAGTACAATGACCTTGAGTGAGTAGTAGCAGGGTGTGGCTACCATGCACAATGACCGACCAAAGTAGGAAGATGTACTGCCTTTGACCAAAGAAATCCGCAATGTGGTCAACTTTGACAATGGTTTGGGAACACCAAGTATCAAATATCAAGCACAAGGTTTTCAATGCATTGTTGCATGGTGTGGATACCATGCACGGTGACCAACCAAAGTAGGCATATGTCACTGACCATGACCAAATAATGTCACTAAGTGTGGTAAACTTTGACAACTCATAACACGAGTCACAAATGGTCAGGGTGGAAGATAATGGTTTGTGAATAATAGTTATCAACTGGAAAGTACAAATACCTTCAATATGTAGTGGCACAGTGAGGTTACAATGCACAGTGACCAACAAAAGTATGCATATGTCACTGACCATGACCAAATAATGTCACTAAGTGTGGTAAACTTTGACAACTCATAACACGAGTCACAAATGGTCAGGGTGGAAGATAATGGTTTGTGAATAATAGTTATCAACTGGAAAGTACAAATACCTTCAATATGTAGTGGCACAGTGAGGTTACAATGCACAGTGACCAACAAAAGTATGCATATGTCACTGACCATGACGAAAGAGTTTCACTTCATGTGGTCACTGTTGACAACTCACAACATGAGTCACAGATGTTCATAGGGGGTAACAATGGTTTGGGAACACTAGCTATCAACTAGAAACACAAGCACCTTTGATACGTAGTGACTCTGCGTGGTAACCATGTACAGTGACAAAACAAAGTAGGCATATGTCACTAACCATGACCAAACGGATTTGACAGTGTATGGTCAACGTTGAAACTCATAACACGAGTCACAAATAGTCAGTGGGGGAAACCATGGGTTGGGAACACTATTCATGAACTAGCAAGTAGAAAGATTTCCAACAAGTAGTGGCACGGTGTGGCTAGCGTGCACAATGACTAACCAGAGGATGCATATGTCACTGACTATGACCGAAGAAGTCCACAATGTATGGTCAACATTGACAACTCATAACACGAGTCACAGATGGTCAGTGGGAGATACAATGGCTTGGGAACCCTATGTATCAACTAGAAAGGACAAAGAACTTCGATACGTAGTGGCACTTTGTGGCTACTATGCACACCAAACACCCAAGCTAGGCATATGTCACTGACCATGACTAGAGAATTTCAATATGGGTGGTCAACATTCACAAACCATGACACGAGTTTTAAATGGTTAGAGGGGGAAACAATGGTCTGGTAATATCAGTTCTCAACTAGCAAGTACACCGACCTTCAATCAGTATAAGCATGGTGCGACTATCATGCACGATGACCGACCAAAGTAAGCATGTGTATTGCCTCTGACCAAAGAAATCCGCTGTGTGTGGTCAACATTGACAACTCATAATTGGAGTCACAAATGGTCAGAGGGGGAGACAATGGTTTGGGAACACCACGAATCAACTAGCAAGCACGAGGACCTTTAATACGTTGAGGCACGGTGTGGATACCATGCACGATGACCAACCAGAGTAGGCATATGTCAGGGACCATGACCATATAATGTCACTAAGTGTGGTAAACGTTGACAAGTCATAACACGAGTCACAAATGGTCAGGGTGGAAGATAATGGTTTGTGAATACTAGTAATCGACTAGCAAGTACAAGTACCTTCAATATGTAGTGGCACAGTGTGGCTACAATGCACACTGACCAATCAAAGTATGCATATGTCACTCACCATGACCAACAAATTTCACTTCATGTGGTCGACGTTGACAACTCGCAACACAAGTCACTGATAGTCAGAGGAGGTATAACATTGGTTTGGGAACACTGGCTGTCAACTAGGAAGCACAAAGACCTTCAATACGTAGTGACACGGCGTGGTAACCACATACAGTGACAAACCAAATTAGGCATATGTCACTAACCATGACCAAAGAATTTCAATATGGATGGTCAACGTTCACAACCCATAACATGAGTCACAAATGGTCAGAGGGGGAAAAAATGGTTTCAAAATACTATGTATATTCTAGCAAGTAGAAAGACATTTTCTATGTATTAGCACGGTGTGGTTACCGTGTACAATGACCTATCCAAGTAGGCATACATCACTGTGTTGTTCTTATATGCCACATGGCCACTGCTATGGGTTGACGGACAGGTTGGGCATGCACTGCTCTTTGGAGTAAGTCCCCTAAACCTTGTTCGTGGTGCAAGTCCAAGCGAGACACCAGAAGTGTAGCGCAACGGATAGCATGTTGGACTTATGGACATCAGGTCCTGCGATCGAGCCTTGATGTGCGCAGGAGGTTTTTGGACCTTCTAGCACAGGGGAAGTTTCTTAGACATTTCTCCATGCATGAGGAGAGTGTGCCACTTGGCGGTTAGTGGATGCGCCAATTGGCGGACTGGTGAGGTGGTGTGGAGTGACCACCCCAAAAGTGTCACTACCCACACACCTTAGAAGCCAGGCCTAGGACTATATGTACCAGGCTCATTCCTCATTCTAATTACACAATCTGGCCTTAGATGCTCCTCAAAGAGTTGTCCAACTAAGGAACAGTATAAAGAAGATACTGGTTGGTCTAAGCCCCGGGAGTTAGTCTTTGACTAGCACCTCGCGCGAAAGTGACCAAGTGTTAAGTGGACACAGTTGCTAGCAAGTGATTGCCTAGGAACTGCTCAGTGTGGATCCGTGATCCTGAGGGTGATGTCTTCTCCTAGCTAAAATGCTAGGAGCGGATGGCAGGTGCTATTGTGTTGACCCTGTTTTCTAGTCCGTTCGCCTTAGGCCGGTTGACAAAGGGTTATGGGCCCATACTGTGTTGGCCTGAGGGTGAGTGTGCACCCTGGAGGGTCCCTAGCAGTGGCTGGTTCACACCACCAACTGTTTGGAGAGACTGAAACTATGGAGGCAACTGGTTCCAAGGATGGCAAAATCTGGTCAGAGAGTGAGGCAATAGTTTTGGCCTCAATTGGATGGGTGTTAACACTTTTTCAAGGCTCACAAGCAGTGGCATTTTATAGCCACTGATCTAAGCTTTCCAGAACACCAAAGCATGCCAGATTTGGAGCTTCCTAGCAGATTCTATGGCTTCTAGAGTGCTCCTTGGTAGGCTGTCCTTTTCCCACCTAGGAAGGC
>SZWC01006410.1:25150-60408 GCA_023375785.1 Penium margaritaceum
CTCATGTATGCAATGGTGGGAACACGACCTGACATTGCTTTTGCAGTGGGTCAGGTGAGCAGGTTTGTGGCCCACCCTGGGCCAGAACATTGGCAAGTCGTGAAGCGGATTTTTCGCTACCTCAAAAAGACTCGGCACGTCGGACTCCGGTTTGGAGGTCTAGAAGGATCAGACTTGCTGTGGCTGACATGCTACACTGACGCGGACTGGGGAGGACGGATTGATGACAGGAAGTCCACCTCAGGGTTTGTTTGTCTTCTCAACGGTGGTGCGGTCTCGTGGGCAAGCANCCGAAGTGTGCAAGGAAACACAGTGGCTTCGCAGTTTGCTTGATGAGATCAAGGCACCACAAGAGGAGGCAACGGTCATCCGCATCGACAACCAAAGTGCCATGGCTATGGCAGAGGACGACATGATCTCCCGGCGTACAAAGCACATCGATATTCGGTACCACTACTCACGTGACCTTATCGCCAAGGGTGTCGTGGAACTAGAGCACGTTGCAACCAAGAAAATGCTTGCGGACTTCTTGACAAAGCCGCTAGACAGTGATTTGCATGTTGCAGGTGCTCGAGGAGTCGGCATGGTGGATGCAAGAGATGAGAACTAAAGACCCAAAAAAAAAACTGACATGCACAAACACAACCTAGAGCTACAGGTTCATGCCGAAGAAAACTACCACAGCAGGTGGCCTACGGTGCAAGGGAGAGATTGTTGTTCTTATATGCCCCATGGCCACTGCTATGGGTTGACGGACAGGTTGGACATGCACTGCTCTCTGCAGTAAGTCCCCCAAACCTTGTTCGTGGTGCAAGTCCAAGCGAGACACCAGAAGTGTATCGCAACGGATAGCATGTTGGACTTAGGGACAACAGGTCCTGCGATCGAGCCTTGATGTGCGCAGGAGGTTTTTTTACCTTCTAGCACATGGGAAGTTTTTTAGACATTTCTCCATGCATGAGGAGAGTGCACCACTTGGCGGTCAGTGGATGCGCCAATTGGCGGACTGGTGAGGTGGTGTGGAGTGACCACCCCAAAAGTGTCACTACCCACACACCTTAGAAGCCAGGCCTAGGACTATATGTACCAGGCTCATTCCTCATTCTTATTACACAATCTGGCCTTAGATGATCCTCACAGAGTTGTCCAACTAAGGAACAGTATAAAGAAGACACTGGTTGGTCTAAGCCCCGGGAGTTAGTCTTTGACTAGCACCTCGCGCGAAAGTGACCAAGTGTTTAGTGGACACAGTTGCTAGCAAGTGATTGCCTAGGAACTGCTCAGTGTGGAACCGTGATCCTGAGGGTGATATCTTCTCCTAGCTGAAATGCTAGGAGTGGACGGCAGGTGCTATTGTGTCGGCCCTGTTTTCTAGTCCGTTCGCCTCAGGCCGGTTGACACACTGATCATGACCAAAGACGTTTAGTGTGTGTGGTCAGCGCTCACAACTCATAATACAAGTCAAAAATGGGTAGAGGGAGAAACAATGGTTTGGGAATTCTCGGTATCGACTAGCGAGTACAAAAACCTTCCGTAAGTGGTGGCACGTTGTGGCTACCATGCACAGTGACCAACCAATGTATGCTTGTGTCACTGAATATCATAAAAAGAGTTTCTTTGTGTGTAGTCAACTTTCCTTCTTACGGCTGGTCAATCGGAGCAATGGTTGAGAGGGTATTCAAGCTCAAAGTTGCAAACTTTGAAATTCCGTCTGCGGCAATTTTTTATTATTAAACTAACTTTCTTATCATTACTAGTTTTGAAAACTACCCTCTAATCTTACACCTTCTCCTTTTATGCCATTTACCCATAGGAATCCTTATAATGTCATTTGGACATCACATGAACACCATGTGAGTTGGCTTACTGCTTATAGAGTTAGATTTTGTAGCGATACGTCTTGGGTTTGAATCCTCGTACGCGCAATATATGATAGGCTCGCGACCTGGGGGGGGGCGGCCGTGTTGAGAAACCTTAACTCTACCTTCGAGCCTAAGCCATGGTGGAGGGTAGGGGGGTGTCATAATACGGTCGCAAATCTGTCCTCTAGGTTGTCCACGGAACATCCATCTAGGGGGTGGAAGGGAGTATTCAAGTGAAGGCACCTACATGTAACAAATCAACAAAAACCAACCTGGTGTCAAAGGGAGAAACCTTTTGCTATTTAATGACTAGAAAGTGCAAAGACTTTCAACAAGTAGTGGTACGGTGTGGCTACCATGCATAATGACCAACCAAATTAGGCATGTGCCACTTACCATGACCAATTTATTTTACTATGTGTGGTCAACGTTGACAACCCATAAAATTGGTCACGAGTTGTGAGAGGGGGAAACAATGGTTTCGGAATACTAGATACCAACTAGCAAGTACAACGACCTTCAATCAGTAGTAGCACGGTGTGGCTACCATGCACAATGACCGATCAAAGTAGGTATGTGTACTGCCTTTGACGAAAGAAATCCGCTCTGTGTGTTCAACGTTGACAACTCATAATAGGAGTCACAAATGGTCAGAGGGGGAGACAATGGTTTGGGAACACCAGGTATCAACTAGGAAGTACAATGAACTTTAGTCAGTAGTTGTCAACCCGCTTGAGGAAAACAGTCTAAAAATGGAGTATAGTGACAACCGCCGACCGCTCATAGCATTTCAGCTCTGAGAAGATATCCCCCTCAGGATCGTGCTTCCACACTGTTCAGCTTACAAAGCTTGTCCCTTTTGTGGCCTCTCAGTTCCCGCTTTTAGCTTCTCCCGAGTCTTTTATATCTGCCCTTGGTTGGCCAACTTATGCCTTAGTTTTCAGCACAAGTCTCAAGGGTAAGAAGTGGATGAGTAATCACATGCAAGTCACATGTACTTATAGTCCTACAGCCGGCTCTACAATTATGTGCACAGTGGCTCCTTGGAGGGCCACTTCCAGGGCAATCCTGGGCCACCTCACTAGTTCGCCACGTCATGCGTCTTGTGACCGCCAAGTTGCAACCTCCACTGGAAGCATCCTAGGAGCTTCCTCTCATCCTATGGGTCAAAAAGAACATTGCCTGTACTAGGGTTTGAAGCCGTGACCTCACGGCTCCAACTCTAGAATGCTAACCATTGCGCTTCACAGGCTTGTTACATAGGGCTTCTACCGGCTAGACTATCAGGATTGGACATAGGGGACTCACTCCAAAGGAATAGTACATGCCTACACTTCTCCAAAGTACAGTATACGTCAAGGGGCACTACAAATTTACAAACTCTCCCTTGCACCTCTGTCCACGTGCTGTGAGCCCTCCAGTTGTCTTTGCCTTTAGTCTTCATCTGCTGCGTTGTCCATGCCGATCCCTTGCGGTCCTGTACAGTGCAAGTCACTGTCAAACACCTTTGTCATGCTATCTGCAAGCATCCTCTTCGTCTTCACAATCTCCAGGTCTACAATCTCCTTGGCGATAAGATTGCGCGAGTAGTGGTACCTGATGTTAATGTGCTTCGTGCGCCGGGAGATGACATCATCCTGTACCATTGCCATGGCACTCTTGTTGTCGATGTGGGGCACCGTTGCTTCTATTTGTGGCACTTTCATCTCAGCAAGCAAACTGCGTAGCCACTGTGTTGCCTTGCATGCTTTTGACAGAGCGATGTACTCTGCCTCAGCGGTAGAGAGGGAGACACAGTCTTAGTTTCTGCTTGACCAAGAGACTGCACCACCGTTCAAGAGGCACACAAAGCCTGAGGTGGACTTTGTGTCATCGATTCTTCCTCCACAATTGGCGTCTCTGTAGCACAAAAGTTGCACCGGGTCAGATCCCTCTTGGCCTCCAAACTTGAGTCCCATGTGTCGTGTCTTCTGCAGATAGCGCATGATGTACTTGACTGCTTGCCAGTGCTCTCGCCCTGGATTGGCCACAAACCTGCTCACTTGTCCCATAGCATAGCAGATATCGGGGCGTGTTCCAACCATTCCATACATGAGGCTACCAACAGCAGACTCGTAGGGAATGTTCTCCATCTCACGCCGTTCTACTTCTGTGCTGGGGCTCATGGAGGATGAGAGCTTGATGTCTGTTGTCATGGGCGTGCTGATGGGTTTGCAATCCTCCATGTTGTAGCGCTTCAAAACCTCCATGATGTACTTTGTCTGGTTCAATTCGATGGTACTTGCAGCTTGGTTACAGTGGATGGCAATCTTGAGGTAGTACTCGAGAGGACCCATGTCCTTCATCTTAAACTTGTTGCTGAGGTTTGTCTTTAGCTCACTCAGCAGCTCGACGGAAGACAAGCAGATGATGAGATCGTCCACATACAGTGCAACCAGCATCACACCTTGCTCATCCTCTCGCACGTAGACACCAGGGTCGTTATGGCAGTGCGCGAAAGCAAGTCCAGCCATGAAGCCGTCCATCTCCTTGTACCACATCCTTGGGGCCTGTTGCAACCCGTAGAGCGCTTTGATGAGTTTTTACACCTTGCCCTCTGGAGCCTTGACTCCCTTAGGCACCTCCATCAATACGTCTTTGTCCAGCTTCCCGTAAAGGAAAGCTGTCTTGACGTCCATCTGGTGGATGTCCAAGTCTTTGGCAACAGTAGTGGCCAGCATGGATCTGAGGGAGGCAAAGGTGACGACTGGCATAAAGGTCTCCTTGTACTCTGAGCCTGCATGCTAGGAGAATCCCTTTGCCACAACTCTCGCCTTGTACTTGTCGATTGTGCCATCCTACTTTAGCTTCTGCCGAAGAACCCACTTCGACCCCACCACGTGAGCGTTTGGGGGCCTGTTCACCAGAACCCATGTCTCATTCTCCTCAATGGACGCGAGCTTGCTGTCCACTGCCTCCTTCCACTTGGCCGCATCCGGCCTGGTCATAGTGTCTGCCACTGTCACAGGCTCTCCCTGAGCCAAGCACGACCAGCTGAGTCCGGTCCATGTGCCGCTGTCAGCATCGTACTATTTTGTGGCTTTCTTTTGACGCGTGCTCTACCAAATTTTCCCTGTTGGTGGGTCGTTGTCATCCTGCTGGTGCTATTTCTGCTGTTGCTGCTGCTGCTGGTGCTACTGCTGCTGGTGCTGCTGTAATGATTCTTGCTGCCTTGGTGATCCTTCGACAGAGGAAGAGCCACTGGCCTCAGAGTCTGACTCTGAAGCCTCGGAAGACTCAGACTGAGTGTCGGAGTCCGTCGTTGTGTTAGCCTGCAGAGCCGCTCTCCTTGCAAAATCACCTCCTTGATTCAGTGGCGTGATCTGCCAGTTGTTGGGTGCTTGATCTCCCGACTCAAGAAACATGACCCACTCTCCCGATTTGGGGGTGTAGGCCGCATCTAGCACCTCTCCCATTCCAAGCTTCCTCTCATCGAACTCGACGTCTCGGCTTCGGATGAGCTTTCCAACAGTCTGGTCCCACAGCCTGTACGCCTTGTGTGCGGTGTCATAGCTGACCATGACGCACTTGCGGGCACGAGCATCAAACTTCCCACTCCCTTTGCCTGCTTGGACCTTTGCGCATGTAGTGCAGCCGAACACCTTCAGATGTGAGGCATCCGGCTTCTTTCCCGACCACACCTCCTGGGGCGTCTTGAGCTGCTTCTCTTGCTGCTTCTTGCCTCGCCTACGAAGTGCAGCTGCAGGGGAAAGGTTCACGAGGTAGCAGGTCATCCTTGCAGCTTCCGCCCAGAAACAAGGTGGAAGTTTGGCGTCAAAGAGCATGCTTCGACTCATGCCGAGGATGGTCTGGTTCATGCGCTTGGCAACGCCATTGCTATACGGGGTGAAGGGCGACGTGGTCTGGTGGTTGATCCCATGTTGGTTCAACCAACCCTTGCACGCCTCGTACGCACCACCGTTGACACTGTGCAGCGCCTGGACCTTCTTCTTAGTCTGCCACTCCACCATGGCGACAAACTCTTGCAGCTTCTCCGTGGCCTCTCCCTTTCCCTTGGGGAAGTAGATCCACACCTTACGGCTGTGGTCGTCGATGAAGATGAAAAACGTATTCTCTGCCTCCGTTTGAAGGCGTGTAGAATGGTCCGCACACGTCAGAGTGGATGACGTCCAAGTTGGCTGCTGCACGCTGACCATTGCGCTCAAAGCGCTTCCTCATTGCCTTGCCTTGGAGGCATGGCTCACACAGCTTCTTACACCCAGCCTTGTCCTTTGCCTTGCAACCCTCCATCCCACGAACCACCTACTGTTGCTGCATCACCTAAAGCGTGCTATCGGCTACATGCCCAAAGCGCCTGTGCCAGAGCTCAGCATCTGTGTTATTGGTGGAGGTGACAGCCGCAACGGCTGCCTCTCGTGCAGTCTCACGTGTTTGCACCACCGTCTCCGCGGCACCCGCATGTCCCTCATTTGAGCTCTCTGCAGGCTTGGTCTGCAGCACGTAGAGCCCATCGACTCTTGGGACCTCTACGACGAGGTCATCTTTGGCGGAGGAGATCTTGATGTCCTTGTTCTTGACGATCACAGCCTCCTCCTGTGTGAAGACAACCGTCATGTCGTGGTCTGTGATTTTGGAGACCGACTAGAGGTTTATTGCAAATGTGGGCATATAAACCACACCCTGCAGTTTCAGATCCTTCTTTGCACCATTGACGCTGATGCTGATCAGCTTGTCTCCCTCGCCTTAAGCATAGGCGACACCGCCATTTGCACACCGAAAGCGATGGTCGGTGTGTTCAATGGAGACAAAGCCAGCCTTCTCCCTTGAGGAGTGATGGTCGGTGCTAGAGTCGAGCGCGAACGCTCCTGGCTTGAGCAGCGCTGCTCCCTTGGTCGTGGACACGCTCTCACCCATCATGTTGGTAAGTTCTTCTTACCCTGTCCTCCGCCCTCGTTCTTGCCACCCTTGCCTCTGTCTTCCTTCTTGGAAGCTCTACACTCCCGTGCCCAGTGCTCAAGCTTGCCACAGTTGTGGCACTTCCCATAACGCTTTAAACCCTTTCAAATGCCACCATTGCCTTTTCCCCCATTGCCACCTCTTCTGCTATTGCTCTGACCAGAAGAAGAGTTGTTGCTGCTGCGACCATCATACCGAGTGGTATAGGCTGAGATATTGGCCTCAGTGCCGCTGCGACGCATGGCCTCATTGCGTACGTACTCAGACACTGCCTAATACGTCAGCTCCTCCTCCTTCCAACCATCCAAGACGCTGATCAGAGGACCCCAGCTTTCAGGTAGCGCCATGATGAGAATCATGGCCTGCATGTTGGTGTCGATTTTCCAGTTCATCTAGGTCACTTGTTGCAGCGAACCTTCAAACTGCAACGGGAAGGCCGGAATCGACTCTCCCTCGCTCACTCTCATCCCAATCAGCTTTTGAAGGATGAAGAGGCAATTAGCCAACGCCATTGACTGGTGCACATTTCCAAGCTTTTCATAAGCCTTGGATGCGAGAGTGATACCGTGGAGATGGGCATGCTGTGACTTATGCACTGATGTCACAAGGATGGCTAGCGCCAGCTTGTTTTTTGGCGCTCCATGCTTCATGCCCAAGGTCATCTTTTGATGGTTCAACCTCTTCTCCAAGAAACATCTTCAAGTAGCCGCGCACTCTCATGACAATCTCAAACTGCCATTTCCACAAGGGAAATTGTGAAGTGACCCTATGAACTTTGTCATGCCACCATTCATCTGCTCAAGACTAAGTGTCGTAAGTGGCGTCGTCATTGTGCTATCTGCACCTCTACTTCTCTGCTTTGTTGAGGCCAATGTGGGCTGATGTAGGCTGTTGTCTGCTACCAATTTGGAAGGTGCATATCCGTTGCTTACCCCTCCAGCCGATGGCCCCTAGCTATGGTGGAGGAAGTGCTCCCACAGACACGAGGTCGTACCCACAAGGGCAGAGCTTGTCTCGTTAGGACTCGAGGGTCATACCCACAAGGGCAGAGCGTGTCCTCACTCCTTATCTGTGGAGAGCGGTTTGGACCACGAGCCAAACTCGTGTCTGTCCTCTCACACTTGTACGCACCTTAGGCCTAGTTAGGCCGCAATGGAGCAGATGGAACTGAGTCTTCAACACCGCGAGTCTTGGATGCCGATGAACCTGCCACTTATGTGAGCGGAGGGTTTGCAATGGTCACTAATCAATGTGGGCCGAAAACCCTTTCTCAACCCGCCTGAGGAAAACGGTCTAAAAACCGAGTACAGTGACAACCGCCGACCGCTCATAGCATTTCAGCAATGAGAAGATATCCCCCTCATGATCGTGTTTCCACACTGTTCAGCTCCCAACGCTTGTCCCTTCCATGGCCTCTCGGTTCCCCCTTTTAGCTTGTCCCAATTCTTTTAAATCTGCCCTTGGTTGGCCACTTTATGCCTTAGTTTTTGACACAAGTCTCAAGGGTAAGAAGTGGATGAGTAATCCTATGCAAGTGGCATGTACTTATAGTCCTACAGCCAGCTTTAGAATTGTGTGCACAGTGGCTCCTTGGAGGGCCACTTCCAGGGCAATCCTGGGCCACCTCACTAGTCCGCCACGTCATGCGTCCTGTGACTGCCAAGTGGCAACCTCCACTTGAAGCATCCTAGGAGCTTCGTCTCATCCTATGGGTCACAAAGAAAATTGCCCGTACCAGGGTTCGAAGTCGTGACCTCACGGCTCTAACTCTGGGGCGCTAACCATTGCACTTCACAGGCTTGTTGCATAAGGTGTCTACCGGCTAGACTATCAGGACTGGACGTATGGAACTCACTCCAAAGGAGCACGGCATGCCTCTACTTGTCCAAAGTAGAGCAATGGTCAAGGGGCACTACAAAATGACAGTAGTAGCACGGTGTGGCTACCATGCACAATGACCGACCAAAGTATGCATATGTATTGCCTTTGACCAAAGAATTCCGCTGTGTGTGGTCAACGTTGACAACTCATAATACGAGTCACAAATGGTCAGAGAGGGAAATAATGGTTTGCAAACACCAAGTATCAAATAGCAAGCACAAGGGGCTTCAATACGTTGTAGCATGGTGTGGATACCATGCACGATGACCAACCAAAGTAGGCATATGTCACTGACCATGACCAAATAATGTTACTAAGTGTGGTGAACTTTGACAACTCATAACACGAGTCACAAATGGTCACGGTAGAAGATAATGGTTTGAGAATAATAGTTATCAACTAGAAAGTACAAATACCTTCAATATGTAGTGGCACACTGTGGCTACAATGCACAGTGACCAACCAAAGTATGCATTTGTCACTCACCATGACGAAAGAGTTTCACTTCATGTGGTCAATGTTGACAACTCACAACACGAGTCACAGATATTCAGAGGGGGTAACAATGGTTTGGGAACACTAGCTATCAACTAGAAAGCACAAAGAACTTTGATACGTAGTGACACGGCGTGGTAACCATGTATAGTGACAAACCAAAGAAGGCATATGTCACTTACCATGACCAAATGGATTTGACAGTGTTTGGTCAACGTTGAAAACTCATAACACGAGTTACAAATGGTCAGTGGGGGAAACCATGGGTTGGGAACACTAGTTATGAACTAGCACATAGAAAGATTTCCAACAAGTAGTGGCACGGTGTGGCTAGCGTGCACAGTGACCAACCAAAGGATGCATATGTCACTGACTATGACCGAAGAAGTCCACTATGTATGATCAACATTGACAACTCATAACACGAGTCACACATGGTGAGAGGGAGAGACAATGGTTTGGGAACCCTATGTATCAACAAGAAAGGACAAAAAACTTCAATACATAGTGGCACGTTGTGGCTACTATGCACACCAAACAACCATACTAGGCATATGTCACAGACCATGACCAGAGAATTTCAATATGGGTGGTCAACATAAACCAACCATAACACGAGTCACAAACGGTTAGAGGGGGAAACAATGGTCTGGGAATATCAGTTCTCAACTAGCAAGTACAGCGACCTTCAATCAGTATAAGCACGGTGTGGCTTCCATGCACAATGACTGACCAAAGTAGGTATACGTACTGCCTTAGATCAAAGAAATCCGCTGTGTGGTCAGCGTTGACAACTCATAACAGGAGTCACAAATGATCACAAGCGGAGACAATTGATTGGGAACACCAGGTATCAACTAGCAAGCACGTAGACCTTCAATATGATGTGGCACCGTGTGGATACCATGCACGATGACCAACCAAAGTAGGCATATGTCACTGACCATGACCAAATAATGGCTCTACGTGTGGTAAACTTTGACAACTCATAACACAAGTCACAAATGGTCAGAGTGGAAGATAATGGTTTCTTAATACTAGTTATCAACTAGCAAGTACAAATACCTTCAATATGTAGTGGCACAGTGTGGCTACAATGCACAGTGACCAACCAAGGTATGCATATGTCACTGACTATGACCAAAGAATTTCACTTCATGTGGTCAATGTTGACAACTCACAACACGAGTCACAGATATTCAGAAGGGGTAACAATGGTCTGGGAACACTAGCTATCAACTTAAAAGCACAAAGACCTTCAATACGTAGTGATAAGGCATGGAAACCATGTATAGTGACAAACCAAAGTAGACATATGTCACTAACCATGACCAAAAGAATTTCAGAGTGTGGTCAACGTTGAAAACGCATAACACGAGTCACAAATGGTCAGAGGGGGAAACAATGGATTGGGAACACTCGTTATCAACTTGCAAGTACAAATACCTTCAACAAGCAGTCGCACGGTATGGCTAGCGTGCACACTAACCAACCAAAGGATGCATACGTCACTGGCTATGACCGAAGAAGTCCACTATGTGTGGTCAACATTGACAACTCATAAAACGAGTCACAAATGGTGAGAGAGAAGACAATGGTTTAGGAACCCTGTGTATCAACTAGAAAGGACAAATAAATTCAATACGCAGTGGCACGGTGTGGGTAATATGCACACCAAACAACCAAACTAGGCAGAAGTCACTGACCATGACTAGAGAATTTCAATATAGGTGGTCAACGTTGACCAACCATAACACGAGTCACAATCGCTCAGGGGAGGAAACAATGCTATGGGAATATTAATTCTCAACTAGCAATTACACTGACCTTCAGTCAGTAGTAGCACAGTGTGGCTACCATGCACAATGACCTACCAAAGTAGGCATGTGTACTGTCTTTGACCAAACAAATCTGTTGTATGTGGTCATTATTGACAACTCATCATACGCGTCACAAATGGTCAGAGAGGGAAACAATGGTTTGGGAACACCAAGTATCAAATAGCAAGCACAAGGAGCTTCAATACGTTGTGCCACGGTGTGACTACCATGTACGGTGACCAACCAAAGTAGGCATATTTCATTGACCATGACCAAACAATGTCACTTAGTGTGGTAAACTTTGACAACTCATAACGCGATCCACAAATGGTCAGGGTGGAAGATAATGGTTTATGAATACTAGTTATCGACTAGCAAGTACAAATACCTTCAATATGTAGTGGTACAGTGTGTCTACGATGCAGAGTGAACAACCAAAGTATGCATATGTCACTGACCATGAACAAAGGATTTCACTTCATTTGGTCAATGTTGACAACTCACAACACGAGTTACAGATATTCAGAAGGAGTAACAATGGTTTGGGAACAATAGCTATCAACTAGAAAGCACGGAGACCTTCAATACGTAGAGACACGGCGTGGTAACCGTGTACATTGACAAACCAAAGTAGGCATATGTCACTAACCATGACCAAAAGAAATTCACTATGTGTGGTAAACGTTGAAAACGCATAACACGAGTCACAAATGGTCAAAGGGGAAAGCAATGGGTTGGGAACACTAGTTTTCAACTAGCAAGTACAAAGACCTTCAACAAGCAGTGGCACGGTTTGGCTAGCATGCACGGTGACCAGCCTAATGATGCATAGGTCACTGACTATGACAGATGAAGTCCACTATGTGTGGTCAACATTGACAACTCATACCACGAGTCGCAAATGGTCAGAGGGAGAGACAATGGTTTGCGAACCCTATATATCGACTAGAAAGGACAATGAACTTCAATACTTAGTGGCATGGTGTGGCTAATATGCACACCAAACAACCGAACTAGGCATATGTCACTGATCAAGACCAGAGAATTTCAATATGGGTGGCCAGCGTTGACCAACCATAACACGAGGCACAAACGGTCAGGAGAGGAAACAATGTTATGGGAAGGGCATTTCTGAAATAGCAATTACAATAACTTTCAGTCAGTAGTAGCACGGTGTGGCTACCATGGACAATGACCGACGAAAGCAGGCATATGTAATGCCTTTGACCAAAGAAATCCGATATGTGTGGTCAATATTGACAACTTATGATAAGAGTCACAAATGGTCAAAGGGGGAAACAATCGTTTGGGAGCACCAAGTATCAAATAGCAGGCACAAGGGGCTTCAATACGTTGTGGCACGGTGTGGATACCATGCACGATGACCGACAAAAGTAGGCATTTGACACTGACCATGACCAAAAATTGTCACTAAGTGTGGTAAACTTTGAAAACTCATAACACGAGCCGCAAACGGTCAAGAAGGAAGATAATGGTTTGTGAATACTAGTTATCGACTAGAAAATACAAACACCTTTAACATGTAGTGGCACAGTGTGGCTACAATGCACAGTGGCCAACCAAAGTATGCATATGTCACTGACCATGACGAAAGAAATTCACTTCATGTGGTCAATGTTGAGAACTCACAACACGAGTCACAGATATTCAGAGGGGTAACAGTGTTTTGAGAACACTAGCTATCAAACAGAAAGAACAAAGACCTTCAATACATAGTGACACGGCGTAGTAACCATGTACAGTGACAAACCAAAGTAGGCATATGTCACTTACAATGACCAAAAGAATTTCATAGTGTCTGGTCAACGTTGAAAACGCATAACACGAGTCACAAATGGTCAGAGGGGGAAATAATGGGTTGGAAACAATAGTTATCAACTAGCAAGTACAAAGACCGTCAACAAGCAGTGGCAAGGTATGGCTAGCGTGCACATTGACCAACCAATGGATGCATACGTCACTGACTATGACTGAAGAAGTCCACTATGTGTGGTCAACATTGACAACTCATAACACGAGTCACAAATGGACAGAGGGAGAGACAATGGTTTAAGAACCTTGTGTATTGACTAGAAAGGACAAAGAACTTCAATACGTAGTGGCACGGTGTGGCTAATATGCACACCAAACAACCAAACTAGGCATATGTTACTGACCATAACCAGAGAATTTCAATATGGGTGGTCAACGTTGACTAACCATAACACGAGTCACAAACGGTCAGGGGAGGAAACAATGATATTGGAATATCATTTCTCAACTACCAAAGACAAAGACCTTCAGGCAGTAGTAGCACAGTGTGGCTACCATGCACAATGAGCGACCAACGCAGGCATATGTACTGCCTTTAATTGAAGACATCCGCTGTGTGGTCAACGTTGACAACTCATCATACGAGTGACAAATGGTCAAAGAGGGAAACAATGGTTTGGTAACACCAAGTATCAAATACCAAACACAAGGAACTTCAATACGTTGTGGCACAGTGTGAATACCATGTACGATGACCAGTCAAAGTATGGGACATGTCACTGACAATGACCAAATAATGTCACTAAGTGTGGCAAACTTTGATAGCTCATAACATGAGTCACAAATGGTCAGGGTGGAAGATGATGGTTTATGAATACTAGTTATCGACTAGGAAGTAAAAACACCTTCAATATGTAGTAGCACAGTGTAGCTACAATGCACAGTGAACAACCAAAGTATGCATGTCACTGACCATGAACAAAGAAATTCACTTCATGTGGTCAATGTTGACTACTCACAACACGTGTCACAGATATTCAGAGGGGGTAACAATGGTTTGGGAACAATAGCTATCAGCTAGAAAGCATGGAGACCTTCAATATGTAGAGACACAGCGTGGTAACCATGTACAGTGACAAACCAAAGTAGGCATATGTCACTAACCATGACCAAAAGAATTTCACTATGTGAGGTCAACGTTGAAAACGCATAACATGAGTCAGAAATGGTCAAAGGGGGAAACAATGGGTTGGGAACACTAGTTATCAACTAGCAAGTACAAAGACCTTCAACAAGTAGTGGCACGGTATGGCTAGCGTGCACAGTGACCAACCAAAGGATGCATACGTCACTGAATATGATCAAAGAAGTCCAATACGTGTAGTCAGCATTCAAAACTCATACCACGAGTCGCAAATGGTCAGAGGGAGAGACAATGGTTTGGGAACCCTATGTATTGACTAGAAAGGACAAAGAACTTCAATACATAGTAGCACGGTGTGGCTAATATGCACACCAAACAACCAAACTAGGCATATGTCACTGATCATGACCAGAGAATTTCAATATGGGCGGCTAACGTTGACCAACCATAACACGAGTCACAAAGGGTCAGTAGATGAAACAATGCTATGGGAATATCAGTTCTCAACTAGCAAGTACAACAACCTACAGTCAGTAGTAGCACGGTGTGGCTACCATGCACAATGACCGACGAAAGCAAGCATGTGTACTGCCTTTGACCAAGGAAATCTGCTGTGTGTGGTCAACGTTGACAACTCATGATACGAGTCACAAATGGTCAAAGGGGGAAACAATGATTTGGGAACACCAAGTATCAAATAGCAAGCACAAGGGCCTTCAATACGTTGTGGCACAGTGTGTATACCACGCACGATGACCAACCAAAGTAGGCATATGTCACTGACCATGACGAAATAATATCACTAAGTGTGGTAAACTTTGACAACTCATAACACGAGTCACAAATGGTCAGGGTAGAAGATAATGGTTTGTGAATACTAGTTATCGACTAGAAAGTACACATTCCTTCAATATGTAGTGGCACAGTGTGGATACAATGCACAGTGACCAACCAAAGCATGCACATGTCACTGAGCATGAAGAAAGAATTTCACTTCATGTGGTCAATGTTGACAACTCACAACACGAGTCACAGATATTCAGAGGGTGTAACAATGGTTTGGGATCACTAGCTATCAACTAGAAAGCACAAAGACCTTCGATACGTAGTGACACGGCGTGGTAACCATGTACAGTGACAAACCAAAGTAGGTATATGTCACTAACCATGACCAAAAGAATTTCACAGTGTGTGGTCAACGTCGAAAATGCATAAGACGAGTCACAAATGGTCAGTGGGGAAACCATGGGTTGGGAACACTAGTTATGAACTAGCAAGTACGAAGAACTTCAACAAGTAGTGGCATGGTGTGGCTAGCGTGTACAGTGACCAACCAAGGGATGAATAAGTCACTGATAATGACCAAAGAAGTCCACTATGTGTGTTCAACATTGACAACTCATAACACGAGTCACAATTGGTCAACGGGACAGACAATGGTTTGGGAATCCTATGCATGGACTAGAAAGGACAAATAACTTCAATACGTAGTGGCACGGTGTGGCCACTATGCACACCAAACAACCAAACTAGGCATATGTCGCTGACCATGACCAAAGAATTTCAAGATGGGTGGCCAACGTTCACCAACCATAACACGAGTCACAAACTGTCAGGAGAGGAAACAATGCTATCGAAATATCAATTCTCAACTAGCAAGTACAACGACCTTCAGTCAGTAGTAGCACGGTGTGGCTACCATGCACAATGACCGACCAAAGTAGGCATGTGTACTGCCTTTGACCAAAGAAATCCGATGTGTGTAGTCAACGTTGACAACTCATAATAGGAGTCACAAATGGTCTGAGGGGAAACAATGGTTTGGGAACACCAAGTATCAAATAGCAAGCACAAGGGGATTCAATATGTTGTGGCACGGTGTGGAAACCATGCACAATGACCAACCAAGGTATGCATATGTCAGTGACCATGATCAAGGAATGTCACCATTTGTGGTAAACGTTGACAACTCATAACACGAGTCACAAATGGTCAGAGTGGAAGATTATGGTTTCTAAATACTAGTTATCGACTAGCAAGTACAAATACTGTCAATATGTAGTGACACAGTGTGGCTACAATGCACAGTGACCAACCAAGGTATGCATATGGCACTGACCATGACCAAAGAATTTCACTTCATGTGGTCAATGTTCACAACTCACAACACGAGTCACAAATATTCATAGGGGGTAACAATGGTCTAGGAACACTAGATATCAACTAGAAAGCACAAAGACCTTCAATGCGTAGTGACACGACGTGGTAACCATGTACAGTGACAAACCAAAGTAGGCATATGTCACTAACCATGACCAACAGAATTTCACAGTGTGTGGTCAACGTTGAAAACGCATAACACCAGTCAAATGGTCACAGGGGAAAACAATGGATTGGGAACACTAGTTATCAACTAGTAAGTACAAATACCTTTAGCAAGCAGTGGCACGGTATGGCTAGTGTGCACAGTGACCAACCAAAGGATGCATACGTCACAGGCTATGACCGAACAAGTCCACTATGTGTGGTCAACATTGACAACTCATAACACGAGTCACAAATGGTCAGAGGGAGAAGCAATGGGTTCAGAACCCTATGTATCGACTAGACAGGACAAAGAACTTCAATACGTAGTGGCACGGTGTGGCCAATATGCACACTACACAACCAAACTAGACATTTTTCACTAACCATGACCAGAGAATTTCAATATGGGCGGTCAACGTTCTCCAACCATAACACGTGTCACAAACGCTCAGGGGGAGGAAACAATGCTATGGGAATTTTAGTTCTCAACTAGGAATTACACTGACCTTCAGTCAGTAGTAGCACACGATGGCTACCATGCACAATGACCGACCAAAGTAGGCATATGTACTGCCTTTGACCAAAGAAGTCCGCTGTGTGTGGTCAACATTGACAACTTATCATACGAGTCACAAATGGTCAGAGAGGGAAACAATGGTTTGGGAACACCAAGTATCAAAAAGCAAGCACAAGGAGCTTCAATACGTTGTGGCACAGTGTGAATACCATGTACAATGACCACTCAAAGTAGGCATATGTCACTGACAATGACCAAATAATGTTACTAGGTGTGGTAAACTTTGACAACTCATAACACGAGTCACAAATGGTGAGGGTGGAAGATGATGGTTTATGAATACTAGTTATCGACTAGGAAGTAAAAATACCTTCAATGTGTAGTGGCACAGTATAGCTACAATGCACAATGAACAACCAAAGTATGCATATGTCACTGACCACGGACAAAGAAATTCACTTCATGTGGTCGATATTGACAACTCACAACACGTGTCACAGATATTCAGAGGAGGTAACAATGGTTTGGGAACAATATCTATCAACTAGAAAGCATGGAGACCTCCAATACGTACAGACACGACGTGGTAACCATGTACAGTGACAAACCTAAGTAGGCATATGTCACTAACCATGACCAAAAGAATTTCACTGTGTGTGGTCAACGTTGAAAACGCATAACACGAGTCACAAATGGTCAAAGGGGGAAACAATGGGTTGGGAACACTAGTTATCGACTAGCAAGTACAAACACCTTCAACAAGCAGTGGCACGGTATGGCTAGCGTGCACAGTGACCAACCAAAGGATGCATACGTCACTGAATAAAACCAAAGAAGTCCACTATGTGTGGTCAACATTGACAACTCATACCACGAGTCGCAAAAGGTCAGAGGGAGAGACAATGGTTTAGGAACCCTATGTATTGACTAGAAAGGACAAGGAACTTCAATACGTAGTGGCACGGTGTGGCTAATATGCACACCAACCAACCAAACTAGGCATATGTCACCGATCATGACCATAGAATTTCAATATGGGTGGCCAACGTTGACCAACCATAACACAAGTCACAATATGTCATTAGATGAAACAATGCTATGGGAATATCAGTTCTCAACTAGCAAGTACAACAACCTTCAGTCAGTAGTAGCACGGTGTTGCTACCATGCAAAATGATCGACGAAACCAAGCATGTGTACTCCCTTTGACCAAGGAAATCTGTTGTGTATGGTCAACATTGACAACTCATAATACGAGTCACGAATGGACAAAGGGGGAAACAATGATTTGGGAACACCAAGTATCAAATAGCAAGCACAAGGGGCTTCAATACGTTGTGGCACGGTGTGGATACCATGCACGATGACCAACCAAACTAGGCATATGTCACTGACCATGACCAAATAATGTCATTAAGTGTGTTGAACTTTGAAAACTCATGACACGAGTCACAAATGGTCAGGGTAAAAGATAATGGTTTGTGAATACTTGTTCTCGACTAGAAAGTATACATACCTTCAATATGTAGAGGCACAGTGTGGATACAATGCACAGTGACCAACCAAAGCATGCACATGTCACTGACAATGACGAAAGAAGTTCACTTCATGTGGTCAATGTTGACAACTCACAACACGAGTCACAGATATTCAGAGGGGGTACCAATGGCTTGGGAACACTAGCTATCAACTAGAAAGCACAAAGATCTTTGATACGTAGTGATACAGCGTGGTAACCATGTACAGTGACAAACCAAAGTAGGCATATGTCACTAACCATGACCAAACGGATTTCACAGTGTGTGGTAAACGTTGAAAACTCATAACACGAGTCACAAATTCAGTGGGGGAAACCATGGGTTGGGAACACTAGTTATGAACTAGCAAGTATAAAGATTTCCAACAAGTAGTGGCACGGTGTGGCTAGCGTGCACAGGATGCATATGTCATTGACTATGACCGAGGAAGTCCGCTATGTATGGTCAACATTGACAACTCATAACACGAGTCACAGATGGTCAGATGGAGAGACTATGGTTCGGGAACCCTATGTATTGACTAGAAAGGACAAAGAACTTCAATACGTAGTGGCACGTTGTGGCTACTATGCACAACAAACAACCAAACTAGGCATATGTCACTGACCATGACCAGAGAATTTCAATATGGGTGGTCAACACTCACCAACCATAACACGAGTCACAAACGGTTTGAGGGGGAAACAATGGTCTGGGAATATCAGTTCTCAACTACCAAGTACAACGACCTTCAATCAGTACAAGCACGGTGTGGCTACCATGCGCAATGACCGACCAAAGCAAGCATGTGTACTGCCTTTGACCAAAGAAATCCGCTGTGTGTGGTCAATGTTGACAAATCATAATATGAGTCACAAATGGTCACAAGGGGAGACAATGGTTTGGGAACACTAGGTATCAACTAGCAAGCACAAGGACCTTCAATAAGTTGTGGCACGGTGTGGATACCATGCATGATGACCAACCAAAGTAGGCATATGTCACTCACCATGACCAAATAATGTAACTGAGTTTGGTAAACTTTGACAACTCATAACACGAGTCACAAATGGTCAGGGTGGAAGATTATGGTTTGTGAATACTAGTTATCAACTAGCAAGTACAAACACCTTCAATATGTAGTGGCACAGTGTGGCTACAATGCATAGTGACCAACCAAAGTATGCATGTGTGACTGACCATGACCAACAAATTTCACTTCATGTGGTCAAAAGTGACAACGCACAACACGAGTCACTGATAGCCAGAGGGGGATAACAATGGTTTGGGAACACTAGCTATCAACTAGGAAGCACAAAGACCTTCAATACGTAGTGACACGGCATGGTAACCACGTACAGTGGCAAACCAAACTAGGCATATGTCACTAACCATGACCAAAGAATTTCAATATGGGTGGTCAACGTTCACAACCCATAACATGAGTCACAAAAAGTTAGAAGGGGGGGGGAATTGTTTTTAAAACACTATGTATCTTCTAGCAAGTACAAAGATCGTTCGTACGTATTGGCACGGTGTGGCTGCCATGCACAATGACCTATGCAAGTAGGGATACATCACTGCTCACGAAGTAGTTTAGTGTGTGTAGTCAACGTTGACAACTCATCATACAAGTCAAAAATGGGCAGACGGAGAAACAATGGTTTGGGAATACTCGGTATCGACTAGCAAGTACAAAGACCTTCGATAAGTCGTGGCACCGTATGGCTACCATGCACAATGACAAACCAAAGTATGCTCGTGTCACTGAATATCATAAAAAGTGTTTCACTGTGTGTAGTCAACTTTCCTTATTGCGACAGGTCAATCGAAGCAATGGTTGAGAGGTTATTCAAGCTCGAAGTGGAAAGCTTTGAAATTCCGTCTGCGTCAAGTTTTTTTGATGAAACTATCTTTGTTATCATTCATAATTTTGAAAACTACCCTCTAATCTTACACCCCCTTGTTTTATACCCTTTAACCATAGGAACCCTTATAATGTCATTTGGATATCACATGAACACCATGTGAGTTTGCTTACTGCTTGTGGAGTCAGATTCTGGAGTGATAGGTCCTGGGTTTGAATCCTCTTACACGCAATGCAGAAGAGGCTCCCAACCTGGGGAGGGGGGCGTGTTGTGATACCTCAACTCTACCTTCGAGCCTAACTCATGGGGGGGGGGTAGGGGGTGTCATAATGCGGTCACAAATCTGTCCTCCAGGTTGTCCACGGAATATCCCTCTAGGGGGGTGGGAAGGAGGATTCCAGTGAAGGCACCTCACGTAACAACTCAACAAAAATCGACCTGGTGTAACATGGAGAAACATTCTTCTATTCATTGACTAGCAAGTGCAAAGACTTTCAACAAGTAGTGGAACAGTGTGGCTACCATGCACAATGACCAACCAGATTAGGCATGTGCCACTTACCATGACCAAATAGTTTTACTATGTGTGGTCAGCGTTGACAACCCATAACATGGGTCATGTGTTCTCAGAAGGGGAAACAATGGTTTGGAAATACTAGATACAAACTAGCAAGTACAACGACCTTCAGTTAGTAGTAGCACGGTGTGGCTACCATGCACAATGACGGACCAAAGTAGGCATGTCTACTGCCTTTGACCAAAGAAATCCACTGTGTGTGTTCAACATTGATAACTCGTAATAGGAGTCACAAATGGTCAGAAGGGGAGACAATGGTTCTGGTACACCATGTATCAACTAGCAAGCAAAAGGACCTTCAATACATTGTGGCATGGTGTGGATACCATGCACGATGACCAACCAAAGTAAGCATATGTCACTGACCATGACCAAATAATGTCACTAAGTGTGGTAAAATTTGACAACTCATAACACGAGTCACAAATGGTCAGAGTGGAAGATAATGGTTTATGAATACTAGTTATCGAGTAGCAAGTACAAATACCTTCAATGTGTAGTGGCACAATGTGGCTACAATGCAGAGTGACCAAACAAAGCATGCATATGTCACAGACCATGAACAAATGATTTCACTTCATGTGGCCAATGTTGACAACTCACAACACACGTCACAGATATTCAGAGTGGGTAACAATAGTTTGGGAACACTGGCTATCAACTAGAAAGCACGAAGACCTTCAATACGTAGTGACATGGCGTGGTAACCATGTACAGTGACAAACCAAAGTAGGCATATGTCACTAACCATGACCAAACGAATTTCACGTTGTGTGGTCAACGTTAAAAACTCATAACACGATTCACAAATGGTCAGATGGGGAAAGAATGGGTTGGGAACACTGGTTTTCAACTAGCATGTACAATGACCTTCAACAAGCAGTGGCACGGTATGGCTGGCGTGCACAGTGACCAACCAAATGATGTATACGTCACTGACTATGACCGAAGAAGTCCACTGTGTGTGGTCAACATTGACAACTCATACCATGAGTCATAAATGGTCAGAGGGAGAGACAATGGTTTGCAAACCCTATGTATTGACTAGAAATGACAAAGAACTTCAATACTTAATGGCACGGTGTGGCTAATATACACACCAAACAGCCAAACTAGGCATATGTCACTGATCATGACCATAGAATTTCAATATGGGTGGCCAACATTGACCAACCATAACACGAGTCACAAACGGTCAAGGAAGGAAACAATGCTATGGGAATATCAGTTCTTAACTAGCAAGAACAATGACCTTCAGTCAGTAGTAAGACAGTGTGGCTGCCATGCACAATGACCGACCAAAGTAGATATATGAACTGCCTTTGACCAAAGAAATCCGCTGTGTGTGGTCAACGTTGACAACTCATAACACAAGTCACAAATGGTCAGAGAGGGAAACAATGGTTTGTGAACACCAAGTATCAAATAGAAAACACAAGGGGCTTCAATATGTTGTGGCATGGTGTGGATACCATGAACGATGACCAACCAAAGTAGGCATATGTCACTGACCATGACCAAATAATGTCACTAAGTGTGGTAAACTCTGACAACTCATAACACAAGTCACAAATGGTCAGGGTGGAAGATAATGGTTTTTGAATAATAGTTATTGACTAGAAAGTACAAATACCTTCAATATGTAGTGGCATAGTGTGGCTAGAATGCACAGTGACCAACCAAGGTATGCATGTGTTACTGACCATGACGAAAGAATTTCACTTCATGTGGTGAATGTTGACAACTCACAACACGAGTCACATACATTCAGAGGGGGTACCAATTGTTTGGGAACACTAGCTATCAACTAGAAAGCACAAAGACCCTTGATACGTAGTGACACGGCGTGGTAACCATGTATAGTGATAAACCAAAGTAGGCATATGTCACTAACAATGACCAATCGGACTTGACAGTGTGTGGTCAACGTTGAAAACTCATAACATGAGTCACAAATGGTCAATGGGGGAAACCATGTGTTGGGAACACTAGTTATGAACTAGCAAGTAGAAAGATTTCCAACAAGTAGTGGCTTGGTGTGGATAGCGTGCACAGTGACCAACCAAAGGATGCATATGTCACTGACTATGACCGACGAAATCCACTATGTTTGGTCAACATTGACAACTCATAACACGAGTCACATATGGTGAGAGGGAGAGACAATGGTTTGGGAACCCTATGTATCGACAAGAAAGGACAAAGAACTTCAATACATAGTGGCACGTTGTGGCTACTATGCACACCAAACAACCAAACTAGGCATATGTCACTGACCATGACCAGAGAATTTCAATATGGGTGGTCAACATTCACCAACCATAACACGAGCCACGAATGGTTAGAGGGGGAAACAATGGTCTGGGAATATCAGTTCACAACTAGCAAGGACAGCGACGTTCAATCAATATAAGCACGGTGTGGCTACCATGCAAAATGACCGACCAAAGAAAGCATGTGTACTGCCTTTGACCAAAGACATCCGCTTTGTGTGGTCAACATTGACAACTCATAATAGGAGTCACAAATCGTCAGAGGGGGAGACAATGGTTTGGGAACACTAGATATCAACTAGCATGCACAAGGACCTTGAATAAGTTGGGGCACGGTGTGGATACCATGCACGATGACCAGCCAAAGTAGGCATATGTCACTGACCATGACCAAGTCATGTCACGAAGTGTGGTAAACTATGACAAATCATAACAAGAGTCACAAATCGTCAGGGTGGAAGATCATGGTTTGTGAATACTAGCTATCGACTAGCAAGTACAATAACCTTCAATATGTAGTGGCACAGTGTGGCTACAATGCACAGTGACCAACCAAAGTATGCATATGTCACTGACCATGACCAACAAATTTCACTTCATGTGGTTAACGTTGACAACTCACAACACGAGTTACAAATATTAAGAGGGGGTAACAATGGTCTGGGAACACTAGCTATCAACTAGAAAGCACAAAGACCTTCAATACGTAGTGACAAGGCATGGAAACCATGTACAGTGACAAACCAAAGTAGACATATGTCACTAACCATGACCAAAAGAATTTCACAGTGTGGGGTCAACATTGAAAACGCGTAACATGAGTCACAAATAGTCAGAGGGGAAAACAATGGATTGGGAACACTAGTTATCAACTAGCAAGTACAAAGACCTTCTACAAGTAGTGGCACGGTGTGGCTAGCGTGCACAGTGACCAACCAAAGGATGCATACGTCACTGACTATGACCAAAGAAGTCCACTATGTGTGGTCAACATTGACAACTCATAACACGACTCACCAATGGTCAGAGGAAGAGACAATGGTTTAGGAACCCTATGTATCAACTAAGAAGGACAAAGAACTTCAATACGTAGTGGCACACTGTGGCTTATATGCACACCAAACAACCAAACTAGGCATATGTCACTGACCATGACCAGAGAATTTCAATATGGGTTGTCAACATTGACCAACCATAACACGAGTCACAAACGGTCAAGGGAGGAAAAAATGCTATGGGAATATCAATTCTTAACTGGCAAGAACAACGACCTTCAGTCGATAGCAGCACGGTGTGGTTACCATGCACAATGAACGACCAAAGTAGGCATATGTACTACCTTTGACCAAAGAAATCCGCAGAGTGTGGTCAATGTTGGCAGCTCATAATACGAGTCACAAATGGTCAGATAGGGAAACAATGGTTTGGGAACACCAAGAATCAAATAGCAAGCACAAGGAGCTTCAATACGTTGTGGCACGGTGTGCATACCATGCACGATGACCAACCAAAGTAGGCATATGTCGCTGACCATGACCAAATAATGTCACTAAGTGTGGTAAACTTTGACAACTCATAACACGAGTCACAAATGATCAGGGTGGAAGATACTGGTTTATGAATATTAGTTATTGACAATAAAGTACAAATACCTTCAATATGTAGTGGCACAGTGTGGCTACAATGCATAGTGACCAACCAATGTATGCATACGTCAATGACCATGAACAAAGAAATTCACTTCATGTGGTCAATATATACAACTCACAACACGAGTCACAGATAGTCAGAGGGGACGAATAGTGGTTTAGGAACACTAGCTGACAACTGGAAAGTACAAAGACCTTCAATACGTAGTGACACAGCATGGTAACCATGTACAGTGACAAACCAAAGTACGCATGTGTCACTAACCATGACCAAACGGATTTCACTGTGTGTGGTCAACGTTGAAAACACATAACACGAGTCACAAATGGTGAGTGGGGGAACCCATGGGTTGGGAACACTAATTATCAACTAGAAAGTAGAAAGCTTTTCAACATGTAGTGGCACGGGGTGGCTCGCGTGCACAATGACCAACCAACTGATGCATACGTCACTGTCTATGACCAAAGAAGTGTGCTATGTATGGTGAACATTGACAATTCATAACACGAGTCACAAATGGTCAGAGGAAGAGAAAATGGTTTGGGAACCCTATGTATGGACTAGACAGGACAAATAACTTCAATACGTAGTGGCACAGTGTGGCTACTATGCACACCAAACAACCAAACTAGGCATATGTCACTGACCACGACCAGAGAATATCAATATGAGTGGTCAACATTCACCAACCATGACACCAGTCACAAACGGTCGGAGGAGGAAACAATAGCCAGTGAATATCGGTTCTCAACTAGCAAGTACAGCAACCTTCAGTCAGTATAAGCACGGTGTGGCTACCATGCACAGTGACCAACCAAAGAAGACATATGTACTGCCTTTGACCAAAGAAATCCGTTGTGTGTGGACAATGTTGACAACTCACAATATGAGTCACAAATGGTCAGAGGGGGAGACAATGGTTTGGTAACACCAGGTACCAACTAGCAAGCACAAGGACCTTCAATAAGTTGCGGCACGGTGTGGATACCATGCACGAGGACAACTCATAACACGAGTCACAAATGGTCAGAGTGGAAGACAATAGTTTGTGAATACTATTTATCCAGTAGCAAGGATAAATACCTTCAATATGTAGTGGCACGGCGTGGCTACCATGCACAGTGACCAACCAAAGTATGCATATGTCACTGACCATGACCAACAAATTTCACTTCATGTGGTCAGCGTTGAACACTCACAACACGAGTCACAGATAGTCAAGGGGGGGTCATAATGGTTTGGGAACACTAGCTATCAACTAGAAAGCACAAATACCTTTAATACGTAGTGACACGGCGTGGTAACCATGTACAGTGACAAACCAAACTAGGCATATGTCACTGACCATGACCATAGAATTTCAATATGGGTGGTCTACATTGAATAACCATAACACGAGTCACAAATGGTCAGGGTAGGAAACAATGCTATGGGAATATCAGTTCTCAACTAGCAATTACAACGACCTTCAGCCACTATTAGCACAGTGTGGCTACCATGCACAATGACCGACCAAAGTGGGCATATGTACTGCCTTTGACCAAAGTAATTCACTGTTTGTGGTCAACATTGACAACTCATCATACGAGTCACACATGGTCAGAGAGGGAGACAATGGTTTGGGATTACCAAGTATCAAATAGCAAGTACAAGGAGCTTCAATACGTTGTGGCACGGTGTGAATGTTATGTACGATGACCAACCAAAGTAGGCATATGTCACTGACCATGACCAAACAATGTCACTAAGTGTGGTAAAATCTGGCAACTCATAACACGAGTCAAAAATGGTCAGTATGGAAGATAATGGTTTATGAATACTAGTTATTGACTAGCAAGTACAAATACCTTCAATATGTAGTGGCACGGTGTGGCTACAATGCACAGTGAACAACCAAAGTATGCATATGTCACTGACCATGAACAAAGAATGTCACTTCATGTGGTCAATGTTGACAACTCACAACACGAGTCACATGTATTCAGAGGGGTGACAATGGTTTGGGAACAATAGCTATCAACTAGAAAGCACGGAGACCTTCAATACGTAGAGACACAGCATGGTAACCATGTACAGAGACAAACCAAAGTAGGCATATGTCACTTACCATGACCAAACGAATTTCACAGTGTGTGGTCAACGTTGAAAATGAATAACACGAGTCGCAAATTGTCAAAGGGGGAAACAATGGGTTGGGAACACTAGTTATCTACTAGCAAGCACAAAGACCTTCAACAAGCAGTGACACGATACGGCTAGTGTGGACATTGACCAACCAAAGGATGCATACGTCACTTACGATGACCGAAGAAGTCCACTATGTGTGGTCAACATTGACAACTTATACCACAAGTCGCAAATGGTCAGAGGGATAGACAATGGGTTAAGCACCCTATGTATTGACTAAAAAGGACAAGGGACTTCAATACGTAGTGGCACGTTGTGGCTTATATGCACACCAAACAACCAATCTAGGCATATGTCACTGAACATGACCACATGATTTCCATATGGGTGGCCAACTTTGACCAACCATAACATGAGCCACAAATGGTCAGGAGAGGAAACAATGCTATGGGAATATCAGTTATCAACTAGCAAATACAACGACCTTCAGTCAGTAGTAGCACTGTGTGGCTACCATGCACAATGACCGACCAAAGCAGGCATATGTAGTGCCTTTGACCAAAGAAATCTGTTGTGTGTGGTCAATGTTGACAACTCATAATAGGAGTCACAAATGGTCAGAGGGAGAGACAATGGTTTGGGAACACCAGGTATCAACTAGCAAGCACAAGGACCTTCAATAGGTTGTGGCACGGTGTGGATACCATGCACGATGACCAGCCAAAGTAGGCATATGTCACTGACCATGACCAAATAATGTCACTTAGTGTGGTAAGCTTTGACAACTCATAACACAAGTCACAAATGGTCAGGGTGGAAGATCATGGTTTGTGAAAACTAGCTATCGACTAGCAAGTACAAATACCTTCAATATGTAGTGGCACAGCGTGGCTACAATGCACAGTAACCAACCAAAGTATGCACATGTCACTACATGTGGTCAACATTCACAACCCACAACACGAGTCACAGATAGTCAAAGGGGGCTAACAATGGTCTAGGAACACTAGCTGACAACTAGAAAGCACAAAGACCTTTAATACGCAGTGACAAAGCGTGGTAACCATGTACAGTGACAAGCCAAAGTAGGCATGTATCACTAACCATGACCAAAAGAATTTCACAGTGTGTGGTCAACGTTGAAAACGAATAACACGAGTCACAAAAGGTCAAAGGGGGAGATCATGGGTTGGGAATACTAGTTATCAACTAGCAAGTACAAAGACCTTCAACAAGCTGTGGCACGGTATGGATAGCGTGCACACTCACCAACCAAAGGATGCATACGTCACTAACTATGACCGAAAAAGTCCACTATGTGTGGTCAACATTGACAACTCATACCATGAGTCACAAATGGTTAGAGGGAGAGAGAATGGCTTGGGAACCCTATGTTTTGACTAGAAAGGACAAAGAACTTCAATAGATAGTGGCACGGTGTGGCTAATATGCACACCAAAAAACCAAAAAAAGGCATATGTCACTGATCATGACCAGAGAATTTCAATATGAGTGGCCAATGTTGACCAAGCATAACACGAGTCACAAACGGTGGGGAGAGGAAACAATGCTATGGGAATATCAGTTCTCAACTAGCAAGTACAACGACCTTCAGTCAGTAGTAGCACGGTGTACCTACCATGCACAATGACCGACCAAAGTAGGCATATGTACTACCTTTGACCAAAGAATTCCGCTGTGTGTGGTCAACGTTGACGGCTCATAATACGAGTCCCAACTGGTCAGATAGGGAAACAATGGTTTGGGAACACCAAGTATCAAATAGCAAGCACAAGGGGCTTCAATACGTTGTGGCACGGTGTGGATACCATGCACGATGACCAACCAAAGTAGGCATATGTACTACCTTTGACCAAAGAATTCCGCTGTGTGTGGTCAACGTTGACGGCTCATAATACGAGTCCCAACTGGTCAGATAGGGAAACAATGGTTTGGGAACACCAAGTATCAAATAGCAAGCACAAGGGGCTTCAATACGTTGTGGCACGGTGTGGATACCATGCACGATGACCAACCAAAGTAGGCATATGTCACTGATCATCACCAAATAATGTCACTAAATGGGTGGTCAACATTCACCAACCATAACGCGAGTCACAAACGGTCAGAGGGGGAAACAATGGCCTCTGAATATCAGTTCTCAACAAGTAAGAACAGCGACCTTCAGTCAGTATAAGCACGGTGTGGCTACCATGCACAATGACCGACCAAAGTAGGCATATGTATTGCCTTTGACCAAAGAAATCCGCTATGTGTGGTCACATTGACAACTCATAATGGGATTCACAAATGGTCAGAGGGGAGACAATGGTTTGAGAACACTAGGTATCAACTAGCAAGCACAAGGAACTTCAATAAGTTGCGGCACGGTGTGGATACCATGCACGATAACCAACCAAACCAGGCATATGTCACTGACCATGACCAAATGATGTCACTAAGTGTGGTAACCTTTGACAGCTCATAACACGCGTCACAGATAGACAAAGGGGGGTAACAATTGTTTGGGAACACTAGCTATCAACTAGAAAGCAAAAACACCTTCAATACGTAGTGACACAGCGCGGTAACCATGTACAATGACAACCCAAACGAGGAATATGTCACTAACCATCACGAGAGAAGTTCAATATGGGTGGTCAAGGTTGACCAACCATAACACGAGTCACAAACGGTCAGGGGAGGAAAACATGCTATGGGAATATCAGTTCTTAACTAGCAATCACAACGACCTTCAGTCAGTAGTAGCACAGTGTGGCTACCATGTACAATGACCGACCAAAGTAGGCATATGTACTGCCTTTGACCAAAGAGATCCGCTGTGTGTGGTCAACATGGACAACTCATCATACCAGTCACGACTGGTCAGAGAGGGAAACAATGGATTGGGAACACCAAGCATCAAATAGTAAGCACAAGGACTTTCAATACGTTGTGGCACGGTGTGAATACCATGTACGACGACCAACCAAAGTAAGCATATGTCACTGACCATGACCAAATAATGTCACTACGTGTGGTAAACGTTGACAACTCAACACGAGTCACAAATGGTCAGGGTGGAAGACAATGGTTTATGAATACTGGTTATTGACTAGCAAGTGCAAATACCTTCAATATGTAGTGGGACAGTGTGGCTACAATGCACACTGAACAACCAAAGTATGCAGATGTCACTGACCATGAACAAAGAATTTCACTTCATGTGGTCAATGTTCACAACTCACAATAAGAGTCACAGATATTCAGAGGGAGTAACAATGGTTGAGGAAAAAAAGCTATCAACTAGGAAGCATGGAGACCTTCAATACGTAGAGACAGGGCGTGGTAACCATGTACAGTGACAAACCAAAGTAGGCAAATGTCACTAACCATGACCAAAAGAAGTTTACAGTGTGTGGTCAACGTTGAAAATGCATAGCACGAGTCACAAATGGTCAAAGGGGGAAACAATGGGTTGGGAGCACTTCTTAAGAACTAGCAAGTACAAAGACCTTCAACAAGTAGTGGCACAGTATGGATAGCGTGCACAGTGACCAACCAAAGGATACATACGTCACTGACTATGACCGAAGAAGTCCACTATGTGTTGTCAACATTGACAACTCATACCACAAGTTGCAAATGGTCAGCGGGAGAGACAGTGGTTTGGGATCCCTATGTATCGACTAGAAAGGACAAGAAACATTAATACGTAGTGGCACGGTGTGGCTAATATGCACACCAAACAACCAAACTACGCATATGTCACTGATCATGACCAGAGAATTTCAATATGGGTGGCCAACGTTGACCAACCATACCACGAGTCACAAACGGTCAGGAGAGGAAAGAATGACATGGGAAAATCAGTTCTGAACTAGCAAGTACAACAACCTTCAGTCAGTAGTAACACAGTGTGGCTACCATACACAATGACCGACCAAAGCAGGCATATGTAGTGCCTTTGACCAAAGAAATCTGCTGTGTGTGGTCAACGTTGACAACTCATAATACGAATTACAAATGTTTAGAGGGGGAAACAATGGTTTGGGAACACCAAGTATAAAATAGCAAGTACAAGGGGCTTCAATACGTTGTGGCACAGTGTGGATACCATGCACGATGACCAACCAAAGTAGGCATATGTCACTGACCATGACCAAATAATGTCACTAAGTGTGGTAAACTTTGACAACTCATAACACGAGTCACAAATGGACAGGGTGGAAGATAATGGTTTGTGAATAATGGTTATCGACTAGAAAGAAAGAATACCTTCAATATGTAGTGGCACAGTGTGGCTACAATGCACAGTGACCAACCAAAGTATGCATATATCACTGACCATAAAGAAAGAATTTCACTTCATGTGGTTAATGTTGACAACTCACAACACGAGTCACAGATGTTCAGAGGGGGTAACAATGGTTTGGGAACACTAGCTATCAACTAGAAAGCACAAAGACCTTCGATACGTATTGACACGGCGTGGTAACCATGTACAGTGACAAACTAAAGTAGGCATATGTCACAAACCATGACCAAACGGATTTGACAATGTGTGGAACGTTGAAAACTCATAACACGAGTCACAAATGGTCAGTGGGGGAAACCATGGGTGGGGAACACTAGTTATGAACTAGCAAGTAGAAAGATTTCCAACAAGTAGTGGCACGGTGTGGCTAGCGTGCACAGTGACCAACCAAAGGATTTACATGTCACTGACTATGACTGAAGAGGTCCATTATGTATGGTCAACATTGACAACTCATAACACGAGTCACAGATGGTCAGAGGGAGAGACAATGGTTTGGGAACCCTATGTATCGACTACAAAGGACAAAGAACTTCAATACGTAGTGGCACGTTGTGGCTACTATGCACACCAAACAACCAAACTAGGCATATGTCACTGACCATGACCAGATAATTCCAAAATGGGTGGTCAACATTCACCAACCATAACACGAGTCACAAACGGTAAGAGGGGGAAACAATGGTCTGGGAATATCAGTTCTCAACTAGCAAGTACGGCGACCTTCAATCAGTATAAGCACAGTGTGGCTACCATGCACAATGACCGACCAAATCAAGCATGTGTACTGCCTTTGACCAAAGAAATCCGCTGTGTGTGGTCAATGTTGACAACTTATAACAGGAGTCGCAAATGGTCAGGTGGGGAGATAATGGTTTGGGAACACCAGGTATCAACTAGCAAGCACACGGACCTTCCATAAGTTGTGGCACGGTGTGGATACCATGCACGATGACCAACCAAAGCAGGAATGTGTCACTGACCATGACCAAATAATGTCACCAAGTGTGGTAAACTTTGACAACTGATAACACGAGTCACAAATGGTCAGGGTGGAAGATCGTGGTTTGTGAAATATAGTTATCGACTAGCAAGTACAAGTACCTTCAATATGTAGTGGCACAATATGGCTACAATGCACAGTGACCAACCAAAGTATGCATATGTCACTGACCATGACCAACAAATTTCACTTCATGTGGTGAACGTTGAAAACTCACAACACGAGTCACTAATACTCAGAGGGGGGTAACAATGACTTGGGAACACTAGCTATCAACTAGGAAGCACAAAGACCTTCAATACGTAGTGCACGGCGTGGTAACCACATACAGTGACAAACAAAACTAGGCATAATCACTAACCATGACCAAAGAAGTTCAACATGGGTGGTCAACGTTCGCAACCCATAACATGAGTCACAAAGGGTCAGAGGGGGAAAAAATGGTTTCAAAACACTATGTATCTTCTAGCAAGTACAAAGATCTTTTGTATGTATTAGCACGGTGTGGCTACCGTACACAATGACCTATCCAAGTAGGCATACTTCACTTCTCATGACCAAAGAAGTTTAGTGTGTGTGGTCAACGTTCACAACTCATAATACAAGAAACAAATGAACAAAGGGAGAAACAATGGTTTGGGAATACTCGGTATCGACTTGCAAGTACAAAGACCTTCGATAAGTGGTGGCACGGTGTGGCTACCATGCACAATGACCATCCAAAGCTTGCTTTTGTCATTGAATATCATAAAAAGAGTTTCACTGCGTGTGGTCAAGTTTCCTTCTTATGGCTGGTCAATCTGAGCAATGGTTGAGAGGTTAGTCAAGCTCAAATTTGGAAATTTTCAAATTCTGTATGCGTTATATGATTAAACTAACTTTGTTATCATTCATGATTTTGAGAACTACCCTATAATCTTACACCCCCTTATATTATGCCATTTACCCATAGGAACCCTTATAATGTCATTTGGACATCACATGAACACCATGTGAGGTGGCTTACTGCTTATAGGGTTAGTTTCTGGAGCGATAGGTCCTGGGTTTGAATCCTTGTACGCGCAATATAGAATAGGCTCGCGACCTGGGGGGGGTGTTGGCTCTAGTGGGTGTGGAGGCACCCTCAAGGATGCCTAGCTCTCAGTGGTTCACGCTACCAAGGTTTGGGCAGCCAGTGGACACCAATGGTGAAGAGTGTGGAGCACAAGGATCACGGATAGGAGTGGGCAGAACACGTCGCATTCAGTAGATCTGAATCGAAACACGTTTTTGTTACTTAGCATAGTGAGATTACATCAGATTCTTATAGCCTGTGATCTTAGCTTTCCAACGCATCCAAGCATGCCCAAATCTGAGCAGTAGAGCCCCTGCTACGGCCGTCGAAGTAACCCTTGGTGGAGCCGAGCCGCCCACCATGCCCACGAACGGGAATGACGGGAGGCGCTTCGACGGTGGCCTGTCGAAGCGCCCTTCCTGTCATCCCAACGTGGGGAGGGGTATGCCTTGGTCCAGGGGACCATCCACATTCATTCCTTCATGGCCCATGTGCCTCTGGAGCTCATTGGAGACGAACTAGGATCACTAGCGGTGGATTATCCCGCCACTTATGGCGGGTGCCAGATTCCACACGCCCAACACCCGATTTTCCGGCTAGGCTAACTTTCTGAATACTCGCTCAAATTGAGCGATTCAAAGCTCGATCCTGCATGGAATAATCCAAGGAATCCAAATCTAAAGTCAGATCAGGTGTTCGACCACTCCTCAGTGGTCGAACCAGGGAGTACGATCAACGGCACTCATGGCAAGGGGCACACCATGTCAACAATCTCCCCCTTGCACCGCAGCCTTGATGCCCTGTCCTTGGAACCTGTAGCATTTTAAACTTCACAGCGCAGACCAAGCTCCATGCAACTTGCGTCATGCCTGTCCTTGGGCTGTGCCTTGGTCATGGCATCGGCGAGCATGCGCTTGGTGCCACAATGCACAATAGCCGCATCTCCCTTCGCCACCAAGTCCCGCGCGTAGTGATGACGGATCTCGATGTGCTTGGTCCGCCTGTGCAGCACCGGGTTCTGGGTCAGACTGATGGCACTCATGTTGTCCACATTGAGTATTGTCGGCTTCCTTTGCGGCACGCCGATCTCCTTTAGCAGACGACGCAGCCACACCGCCTCCTTTGTGGCTTCCGCGAGCGCAATGTACTCCGCTTCGGTGCTGGACAGCGCCACGCAGTCCTGCTTCCTGCTTGCCCATGAAACTGCTGCACCACCAAGCACAAACACGTAATCCGACGTTGATTTTCTGTCATCCACATCACCAGCCCAGTCGGCATCGGAGTAGCCGACCAACTCGAGGGAGTCATCACGCGCTCCCCCTCCAAAAACGAGCCGCGACTGTTTTGTCGCCTTGAGATAGCGGAGGATCCGCTTCACCGCTTGCCAATGCAACGGCCCGGGGTCAGCAACGTAGCGGCTCACTTGGCACTCCGCAAAGGCCAGGTCGGGCCGCGTCGCCACCATGGCGTACATGATGCTCCCCACCGCGGACTGGTATGGCACTCCTGCCATCTCCTCCTTCTCCTCTTCCGTGCTCGGGCCCATGCTCGAGCTCAACTCACATGTGGTGGTCATGGGTGTGCCGATGGGGTTGCACTCCTCCATGTTGTAGCGGTGGAGTACCTCTTGCACGTACTTTGCCTGCCCCATCTCAAGCGTGCGTGCTTTGCGGTCCCTCTTGATGGCGACACCGAGGTAGTACTCGAGCTCGCCCATGTCGGTCATTTTGAACCGACCACCCAGCTGCCGCTTCAGGTTCACCAACTCCTCCATGTCCGATGACACGAGGATGAGGTCATCCACATAAAGGACCACGATCTGGTGCAATCCCGGCTGCTTTCGCACGTACACGCTTTGATCCGCCTCGCAGCGCTTGAAGCCAAGCTCGGCCATGAAGCCGTCCATTTTCAGGTACCACATGAGTGGCGCTTGCTTCAGTCCGTAGAGCACCTTGCGAAGCCGGCACACCTTCCCCGGCGGTGCGTCCACCCCCTCCGGCACCTCCATGTAGACCTCCTTGTCCAGGTCGCCGTTGAGGAATGCGGTTTTCACGTCCATTTGGTGGACTTCGTAGTCACGCGCCGCCGCCACTGAGAGGATGGAACGGATGGAGGC
>SZWC01006410.1:78687-89861 GCA_023375785.1 Penium margaritaceum
GGGGGGGGGGCGGCCGTGTTGTGATACCTCAACTCTACCTTTGAGCCTAAGCCGTGGGGGGATAAGGGGGGGGTGTCATAATGCGGTCGCAAATCTGTCCTCCGGGTCGTCCACAGAACATCCCTCTAGGGGGGTGGGAGAGAGTATTCCAGTGAAGGCACCTACGCGTAAGAAATCAACAAAAACCGACCTGGTGTCAAAGGGAGAAACCTTTTGTTACTTATTGACTAGCAAGTGCAAAGACTTTCAACAACTAGTGGAAGGGTGTGGCTACCATGCACAACGACCAACAAGATTAGGCATGTGCCACTTTCCATGACCAAATAATCTTGCTTGTGTGTGGTCAACGTTGACAACCCATAATATGGGTCACGAGTTGTCAGAGAGGGAAACAATGGCTTGGGATTACTATGTACCAACCAGCAAGTACAACGACCTTCAATCAGTAGTAGCACGATGTGGCTACCATGCACAATGACCGACCAAAGTAGGCATATAGACTGCCTTTGACCAAAGAAATCCGCTTTGTGTGGTCAACGTTGACAACTCATAATACGAGTCACAAATGGTCAGAGGGGGGAGCAATGGTTTCTGAACTCCAAGTACCAAATAGCAAACACAAGGGGCTTCAATACATTGTGGAACGGTGTGGATACCATGTAGAGTGACCAACCAAAATAGGCATATGTCACTGACCATGACCAAAGAATGTCACTCAGTGTCGTAAACTTTTGACAACGCATATCACAAGTCACAAATAGTCAGGGTCGAAGATAATAGTTTGTGAATTAGAGTTATTGACTAGAAAGTACAAATACCTTCAATATGTAGTGGCACAGTGTGGCTACAATGCACAGTGACCAACCAAAGTATGCATGTCACTGACCATGACGAAAGACTTTCACTTCATGTGGTCAATGTTGACAACTCACAACACGAGTCACAGACATTCACATGGTGGAAGAATGGTTTGGGAACACTAGGTATCAACTAGAAAGCACAATGACCTTCAATACGTAGTGACATGGCGTGGTAACCATGTACTGTGACAAACAAAAGTAGGCATATGTCACTAACCATGACCAAACAGATAAGATAGTGTGTGGTCAACGTTGAAAACTCATAACACGAGTCACAAATGCTGAGTGGGGGAAACCATGGGTTAAGAACACTAGTTATGAACTAGAAAGTAGAAAGATTTCCAACATGTAGTAGCACGGTGTGGCTAGCGTGCACAGTAACCAACCAAAGGATACAAATGTCACTGACTACGACCGAATAAGTCCACTATGTATGGTCAATGTTGACAACTCATTACACGAGTCACAAATGAGTCACAATGGTCAGAGGGAGAGATAATGCTTTTGGAATCCTATGTATCGACTAGAAAGGACAACGAAATTCAATACATAGTGGCACGTTGTGGCTACTATGTACACCAAAAAACCAAACTACGCATATGTCACTGACCATGACAAGAGAATTTCAATATGGGTGGTCAACATTCACCAACCATAACAAGAGTCACAAACGGTCAGTTGGGGAAAATGTTGTGGGAATATCAGTTCTCAACTAGCAAGTACAGCGACCTTCAATCAGTATAAGCAGGGTGTGGCTACCATGCACAATGACCAACCAACGTTAGCATATGTACTGCCTTTAATAAAAGAAATCCGCTGTGTGTGGTCAACGTTGACAACTCATAATACGAGTCACAAATAGTCAAAGGGGGAAACAATTGTTTCGGAACACCAGGTATCAACTCACAAGCACACTGACCTTCAATGCGTTTTGGCACGGTGTGGATACCATGCACAACGACCAACCAAGGTATGCATATGTTACTGGCCATGACCAAAGAATATCACCATGTGTGGTGAACTTTGACAACTCATAACGCGAGTCACAAATGGTCAGAGTGGAAGATAGTGGTTTCTACATACTAGTTATCGACTAGCAAGTACAAATACCTTCAATATGTAGTTGGACAGTGTGGTACAATGTACAGTGACCAACCAAAGGATGCATATGTCACTGACCATGACCAAAGAATTCCACTTCACGTGGTCAATGTTGACAACTCACAACACGAGTCACGGATATTTAGAGGGTGTAGCAATGGGTTTGGGAACACTAGCTATCAACTAAAAAGCACGGAGACCTTCAATACGTAGTGACACGGCATGGTAACCATGTACAGTGACAAACCAACGTAGGCATATGTCACTAACCATGACCAAAAGAATTTCAGTGTGTGGTCAACATTGAAAACACATAACACGAGTCACAAATGGTCAGAGGGGGAAACAATGGGTTGGGAACACTAGTTATCAACTAGCAAGTAAAAAGACCTTCAACAAGTAGTGGCACGGTATGGCTAGCGTGCACAGTGACCAACCAAAGGATGCATTCGTCGGTGACTATGACCGAAGAAGTCCACTTTGTGTGGTCAACATTGACAACTCAAACCACGAGTCGTAAATGGTCAGAGGGAGAGACAATGGTTTGGGAACCCTATGAATCGACTAAAAGGACAAAGAACTTCAATACATAGTGGTGCGTTGTGGCTACTATGCACACCAAACAACCAAACTAGGCATATGTCACTGACCATGACCGGAGAATTTCAATATGGGTGGTCAACATTCACCAACCATAACACGAGTCACAAACCGTCAGTTGGGGAAAAAATGGTCTGGGAATACCAGTTCTCAACTAGCAAGGACAGCGACCTTCAATCAATAGAAGCAGGGTGTGGCTACCATGCACAATGACCGACCAACGTAAGCATATGTACTGCCTTTAACCAAAGAAATCCGTTGTGTGTGGTCAACGTTGACAACTCATAATACGAGTCACAAATAGTCAGAGGGGGAAACAATGGGCTGAGAACACTAGTTATCAACTAGCAAGTAAAAAGACCTTCAACAAGTAGTGGCACGGTGTGGCTAGTGTGCACAGTGACCAACCAAAGGATGCATATGTCACTGACTATGACCGAAGAAGTCCACTATGTATGGTCAACATTGACAACTCATAACACGAGTCACAAATGGTCAGAGGGGGAAACAATGGGCTGAGAACACTAGTTATCAACTAGCAAGTAAAAAGACCTTCAACAAGTAGTGGCACGGTGTGGCTAGTGTGCACAGTGACCAACCAAAGGATGCATATGTCACTGACTATGACCGAAGAAGTCCACTATGTATGGTCAACATTGACAACTCATAACACGAGTCACAAATGGTCAGAGGGGGAAACAATGGGCTGAGAACACTAGTTATCAACTAGCAAGTAAAAAGACCTTCAACAAGTAGTGGCACGGTGTGGCTAGTGTGCACAGTGACCAACCAAAGGATGCATATGTCACTGACTATGACCGAAGAAGTCCACTATGTATGGTCAACATTGACAACTCATAACACGAGTCACAAATGGTCAGAGGGGGAAACAATGGGCTGAGAACACTAGTTATCAACTAGCAAGTAAAAAGACCTTCAACAAGTAGTGGCACGGTGTGGCTAGTGTGCACAGTGACCAACCAAAGGATGCATATGTCACTGACTATGACCGAAGAAGTCCACTATGTATGGTCAACATTGACAACTCATAACACGAGTCACAAATGGTCAGAGGGGGAAACAATGGGCTGAGAACACTAGTTATCAACTAGCAAGTAAAAAGACCTTCAACAAGTAGTGGCACGGTGTGGCTAGTGTGCACAGTGACCAACCAAAGGATGCATATGTCACTGACTATGACCGAAGAAGTCCACTATGTATGGTCAACATTGACAACTCATAACACGAGTCACAAATGGTCAGAGGGGGAAACAATGGGCTGAGAACACTAGTTATCAACTAGCAAGTAAAAAGACCTTCAACAAGTAGTGGCACGGTGTGGCTAGTGTGCACAGTGACCAACCAAAGGATGCATATGTCACTGACTATGACCGAAGAAGTCCACTATGTATGGTCAACATTGACAACTCATAACACGAGTCACAAATGGTCAGAGGGGGAAACAATGGGCTGAGAACACTAGTTATCAACTAGCAAGTAAAAAGACCTTCAACAAGTAGTGGCACGGTGTGGCTAGTGTGCACAGTGACCAACCAAAGGATGCATATGTCACTGACTATGACCGAAGAAGTCCACTATGTATGGTCAACATTGACAACTCATAACACGAGTCACAAATGGTCAGAGGGGGAAACAATGGGCTGAGAACACTAGTTATCAACTAGCAAGTAAAAAGACCTTCAACAAGTAGTGGCACGGTGTGGCTAGTGTGCACAGTGACCAACCAAAGGATGCATATGTCACTGACTATGACCGAAGAAGTCCACTATGTATGGTCAACATTGACAACTCATAACACGAGTCACAAATGGTCAGAGGGGGAAACAATGGGCTGAGAACACTAGTTATCAACTAGCAAGTAAAAAGACCTTCAACAAGTAGTGGCACGGTGTGGCTAGTGTGCACAGTGACCAACCAAAGGATGCATATGTCACTGACTATGACCGAAGAAGTCCACTATGTATGGTCAACATTGACAACTCATAACACGAGTCACAAATGGTCAGAGGGAGAGACAATGGTTTGGAAACCCTATGTATCAACAAGAAAGGACAAAGAACTTCAATACGTAGTGGCATGTTTTGGCTACTATGCCCACCAAACAACCAAACTAGGCAGATGTCACTGACCATGACCAAAGAATTTCAATATGGGTGGTCAACCTTCACCAACCATAACACGAGTCACAAACGGTAAGAGGGGGAAACAATGGTCTGGGAATATCAGTTCTCAACTAGCAAGTACTACGACCTTCAAGCAGTAGTAGTACGGTTTGGCTACCATGCACAATGACCGACCAAAGTAGGCATATGTACTGCCTTTGACCAAAGAAATCCGTTGTGTGTGGTCACCGTTGACAACTCACAATACAAGTCACAAATAGTCAGAGGGGGAAACAATTGTTTGGGAACACCAGGTATCAACTAGCAAGCACAATGACCATCAATACGTTGTGGCACGCTGTGGATACCATGCACGATGACCAACCAAGGTATGCATATGTCACTGGCCATGACCAAAGAATATCACCATGTGTGGTGAACTTTGACAACTCATAACACGAGTCACAAATGGTCAGAATGGAAGATAATGGTTTCTAAATTCTAGTTTTCGACTAGCAAGTACAAATAACTTCAATATGTAATGGCACAATGTGGTTACAATGCACAGTGACCAACCAAAGTATCCTTATGTCACTGACCATGACCAAAGAATTTCACTTCATGTGGTCAACGTTGACAACTCACAACACGTATCACTCATATTCAGAGGGGGTAACAATGGTTTGGGAACACTAGCTATCAACTAGAAAGCACGGAGACCTTCAATACGTAGTGACACGGCGTGGTAGCCATGTACGGTGACAAACCAAAGTAGGCATATGTCACTAACCATGACCAAACAAACTTCACAGTGTGTGGTCAACGTTAAAAACACATAACACGAGTCTCAAATGGTCAGAGGTGGAAACAATGGGTTGGGAACACTAGTTATCAACTAGCAAGTACAAAGACCTTCAACAAGCGTGCTCAGTATGGCTAGCGTGCTCAGTGACCAACCAAAGGATGCCACGGTATGGCTAGCGTGCTCAGTGACCAACCAAAGGATGCATACGTCACTGACTATGACCGAAGAAGTCCACAATGTGTGGTCAACATTGACAACTCATACCATGATTCACAAATGGTCAGAGGGAGAGAGAATGGTTTGGGAACACTGTGTATTGACTAGAAAGGACAAAGAACGTCAATACATAGTGGCAGGTGTGGCTAATATGCACACCAAACAACCAAACTAGGCATATGTCACTGATCATGACCAAAGAATTTCAATATGGGTGGCCAACGTTGGCCAACCATAACACGAGTCACAAACGGTCAGGAGAGGAAACAATGCTATGGGAATATCTGTTCTCAACTAGCAAGTACAACGACCTTCAGTCATTAGTAGCACGGGGTGGCTACCATGCACAATGACCGACCAAAGTAGGCATATATACTGCCTTTGACCAAAGAAATCCGCTGTGTGTGGTCAACGTTGACAACTCATAATACGGGCTCAAGACTAGGATGAGCATTGTAAGGCATTGCTTGGGCATTGCCCAGGCATTGTCAGGCATTTCTCAGGCATTGCCAGGCATTGTCCAGGCATTGCCAGGCTTTGTGAGGCATTGCCCGGCATTAGCAGACATCGCCACGAGATGCCAAGGCATTGCCAGGCATCGCCCAGGCATTGCTAGACATTGCCAGGTATTGCCAGACATTGTGTAGGCATTGTCCATAATATTTAGGTATTGCTAGGAATTGCCAGGCATTGCCCAGGCATTATCAGGCATTGCCCAAGCATTGCTAGGCATTGCCCACTTCTGCACATCACATTCCCTTTGGTACTGCGGTTTTTCCACTGTGTCCTCGCTCTGCTCGCCTCTCGCGTCCACTCGCTTTGCCTACCTTTCCTAGTTCCCCTTGGCTTCTTCAATCCTGACCTTTCGCTCACTCCCGACACATCTCTCACTTCACTCTCTCGTTCTCTCACTACCCTCTGCCTACCTCGGAGTTCCAGTTGTTCGTCTCTCTTGAGGCCCTCCGACTGACTACATGGGACCGCCTTACCTTTCTGTTTTCGTCACTTGACTGAGTCACTCTCGCACTTGACCTTCATTCTGCTTGCTTGTGCTCATGTCCTCCTCGTTGATTACACTCTTTTGACATGATATCAGAGCATCAAGCGACATCTTCTGGTACCCCGTGACCGATTCATCACCTGTCATCACTGCCTCGCCTCTCGAATCTGCACCTCTCCGTCGTCGCCACCGCCACTTCGCACCTCCCTGCTTTGTCAGCAACTGACATCAGCAGCACCGCTTGAAGTGCTCCTCGCGCTGAAGAGACGTCTCGTCATCATGCGAAAGCCCAGCGCCCATTCCGCACCTGTGGCCAACAAATTGGTGACCTGCCGCCCGCAACAGTCGCAAGCAGTTCCCGAGCCGCCGCCTACTGTCAACTTCCAAGAAGCTTCCTGCCTCCCACAATCTGCCACCTCTCATCACCTAAGTAGGCGCAAGTGCCTCTGCCCTTATTCTCTGTCCTCATCAGCCTCATGTGCTCCAAGTGCTCCATCGACATCAGTCTCCTTGCATCTATTCTGCCACACCGCGTCCTCGCACCGCCTTCTTCCGTCGTCAGCAACAACAGCGCAACTTTCACCGTCAGGACATCGGAGACCTCTAGTCTTCCTGCTCCCATTGCGAGCCAGGTAGGGAACGAGCCGTCACTCCCTTGACATTAGCGGACTAGTGCCTCTTCTTGCCGCACGACTCACTCTGCTGCAATCCGTCTCCTCTAGCCAACAGGACATCGGACACCGCCAGTCTTCCTGCCCACCGAGGGCCAACTGGGGAACAAGCCGTCATTCTCCTAAAACACAGAGGTTGTCTTGCTCTTCCTTGCCGCCATCTTCTCCCTATTGCGACCTCCATCTTCTGCCTCCACCAACGCACGCATCATCTTCACCAGTATTTGCTTCTCCACGTCATCACTTTCTCCCCTCAGCCCCACTCATCATCTGCCTTCTTCCAGTCGCACTCAGCATCATCCGTGCCGCATTCTCATAAGTATTACAGTGCATAACAATGCCTAGAGATGCATGTGAAATTCGTTTTGCATGGGCAATGCCTGGCAATGCCTAACAATGTCTAGGAATGCCTGGCAATGCATGGGCAATGCCTTCTACTGCCTGGCAATGTCTGGAAATGCATGTGCAATGCCTAGGAGTGCTTGGCAATTCCTGGCAATTCATGTGCAATGCTTGGCAATGCCTGGCAATTCCTGGGCAATGCCTGGCAATGCATGGCAATGCTTGGAAATGCCTGGCAATGCCTAGGAAATGCGTGGGAATGCTTGGGCAATGCATGGAATGCCTGGCAATGCTTAGGCAATGTTTGGCAATGCCTAGGCAATGCCTGGCAATGCCTAGCAATGCCCGGCAAATACTTGGCAATGCTTGAGTAATGCCTGGCAATGCCTAGCAATGCCTGGAAATGCCTGACAATGCATGGGTAATGCCTGGTAATGCCTGGGCAATGCCTAGAAATGCTTGACAATACCTGGCTAATGCCTGTACAATGCCCGTGCAATGCCTAGCAATGCCTGGAAATGCCTGGGCAACGACTGGCAATGCCTGGCAATGCCTGGGAAATGCCTGGCAATGCCTTGCAATGCTTGGCAATGCCTGGGTAATGCCTAGCAAGGCCTGGAAATGCCTGGGCAATGCTTGGCAATGCCTGGCAGTGCCTGGCAATGCATGGGTAATGCTTCGTAATGAATAGGAATGCATGGGGCAATGCCTGGCAATGCCCGGGCAATGCTTGCCAATGCCTAGGTAATGCATAGCAATGCCTGGCTATGCCCGCCATTGTTCCACAATGCCCATCAATGCCTGGCAATGCCTTGGCAATGCCTAACAATGCCTGGCAATGCATGGACAATGCCTGGTAGTGCCTGGCAATGCCTGTAAATTCCTGTGCAATGCTTGGCAATGCTTGGCAATGCCTGGCAATGCCTTGGTAATGCTTGGTAAAGCCTGGTAATGCCTAACAATGCATAGGTAATGCCTGGCAAAGCATGGCAATGCCTAGAAATGCCTGGCAATGCTTGGGCAATGCGTGGTAATGCTTGGGCAATGCATGGCATGCCTGGCAATGCTTAGGCAATGCTTGGCAATGCCTATGCACTGCCTGGCAATGCCTGGCAATGCCTAGCAATGCCTGGAAAATGCCACGCAATGTTGAGTAATGCCTGGCAATGCCTAGCAATGCTTGGCAATGCCTTGCAATGCTTCTGTAATGCCTGGCAATGCGTGGCCAATGCCTGGATATGCCTGACAATACTTGGACAATGCATGTGCAATGCCAGTGCAATGCCTAGCAATGCCTGGCAGTGCTTGGCAATACCTGAGAAATGCCTGGCAACGCATTGCAATGCCTCGCAATGCCTGGGCAATGCTTGGCTATTTGGTTTTTACTATTTGGTTTTTACTATTTGGTTTTCACTCTTTGGTATTTACTATTTGGTTTTCACTATTTTGTTTTGACTATTTGGTTTTTAATATTTGGTTTTAATATTTGGTGTAATATAATTCATTTGTTCTATTTTGTTTTTTCATTTGGTTTTCACTATTTGGTTTTTACTATTTGGTTTTTACTATTTGGTTTTTACTATTTGGTTTTTACTATTTGGTTTTTACTATTTGGTTTTCACTTTTGTTTTCTACTGTTTCATTCTTTCTATTTGGTTTGTACTATTTAGTTTTTGTTATTTGGTTTTTACTATTTGGTACTTACTATTTGGTTTTTAACGTTTGGTTTTTACTATTTGGTCTTTACTTTTTGGTTTTAACTATTTCATTTTTACAATTTCATCTTTGCTATTCGGTCGTTACTATTTGATTTTCATGATTTGGTTTGTACTATTTGGTTTTTACTATTTGGTATTTGCTATTTGGTGTTTACTAGTTGGTTTTTAAATTTTGGTTTTTATTATTTGGTTTTTACTGTTTGGTTTTTACTTTTTGGTTTTTACTATTTGGTATTTACGATTTGGTTTTTACGATTTGGTTTTCACTGTTTATTTGTTGCTATTTGGGTTTTACTTTTCGGTTTTCTTTGATTTGATTTTTACTTTTTGGTTTTTATGTTTTGGTTTCTACTATTTTCATTTTACAATTTGGTTTTACTATTTTGTACTTACTATTTGGTTTTTACTATTGGGTGTTTACTATTTGTGTTGACAAGGAGAATAGTTTAGATCAAGAAGATACACACAAAACAGTGGCATGGCTTCATATGGAGGAGGCATTGCTCCAACGGGCGATCCAACGGGAACTGCACACGCATAAATCCGTGCAACGGCTCCTAGCTGTCAGACTACAATTTCCCTAATTGCCCCAAGAGGAGACAAAAGTCCTAACAAGGACAAACTAGTGGAATCTTGAGTAGTTTAACACGACATCGTATGTCGAGACGATGTCACACCTAGGAAAGACCTACCAGTCAAAAGTTACTAGTTCAACATCACACCGCTAGCAAGCACTATGTGAACTTCTAGACAGCCAGCGCCCGTGGGTGACGTGACGCTACACCCACTGACTGTATCCAAAGATGTTCACAGTTGTTTGCACGAAGTTGAGAGGAGGAAAGGGTTCGTGGTTGTGGAAGTGGGCAGCCAAGCAGGGGAGTGGAGGATTGCTTATCCCACGCCCGCTGTTGGAAGCGTCAAACAGACTGAGCAGAGCGCAACAGCACGAAGGTCGGCGTGGCTTTTGATCGCGAACGGGGAATACGGGCCGTGGGAGCCCCAACCACCAGAGAAAAGACTTGGAACATTGCCACCAGGACGGAAGCTGACGCCTGCAACCGATGAAAGGGGATACACAGAAGGAGTAATCCAGGCCACATGCCATGTGCGCACGCACATGGCATGTGGCAATCAGGGCAGAGCAGGGGCCAGGCAGGGGTGGGGATAGGACATCGAAGAGAGCATGGGGGAAGGAGGAGAGGAAGGAGGGAANGAGGAGGAGGAGGGGGAGGAGGAGGAGGGAGAGGAAGAGGAGGTGGAGGGCGAGGAGGAGGAAGGGGAGGAGGAGGAGGAGCAAACAGAAGAGGAGGAGGATGAGAAGGAGGGGGAGGGGGGGAAGGAGGAGGAGAGAGAACATGACAGGAAGATAGACGGAGAGAGAGTGCACGAGCAAGGAATGGATGTGTGGAATGGAGGACAGGAAGGGACTGCTCGACAATGGTGTACACAACCTCTAGCAACACCACGCCTGCAGTGGAGTAATCATCAAGCAATCTAAAGCACCAGTGTTAAAGGCGTACAGCGGTGGTACTCGTAGTGAAAGAGGGCTGGGAAGGAGAAGGGAGAGGAGAAGGGGGGGTGGTAGGAGGATCCGGCAAGGGGTGAGGTTGGCTTGCAGGAGGAATGTAAGGGCAAAGAGAGGCCGATGTGAGGGAAGGTGGACTAGGTTTAGAACGATGAGGTGCCATGGGGGGAGAGAGAGAGAGAGGGAGAGAGATAGATAGAGAGAGAGAGAGAG
>SZWC01006410.1:129840-140817 GCA_023375785.1 Penium margaritaceum
TGTGTGGTCAACGTAAACAACTCATGATACGAGTCACAAATGGTCACAGGGGGATACAATGGTTTGGGAACACCAGGTATCAGCTGGCAAGCACAATGACCTTCAATGAGTTGTGGCACGGTGCGAATACCATGCACGATGACCAACCAAACCATGCATATGTCACTGACCATGACCAAAGAATGTCACCATGTGTGGTAACGTTTGACAACTCATAACATGAATCTCAAATGGTCAGAGTGGAAGATAATGGTTTCTTAAAACTAGTTTTTGACTAGCAAGTACAAATACCTTCAATGTGTAGTGGCAGAGTGTGGCTACAATGCACAGTGACAAACCAAAGTATGCATATGTCACTGACCATGACCAAATGATTTCACTTCATGTGGTCTATGTTGAGAACTCACAATACGAGTCACAGATAGTCAGAGGGGGTAACAATGGTTTGGGAAGAATAGCTATAAACTAGAAAGCACAAAAACCTTCAATATGTAGTGACACGGCGTGGTAACCATGTGCTGTGACAAACCAAAGTAGGCATGTGTCAATAACCATGACCAAAAGAATTTCACAGTGTGTGGTCAACATTGAAACTTTGAACACGAGTCACAAATGGTCAGAGGGGGAAACAATGCGTTGGGAACACTTGTTATCAAGTAGCAAGTACAAAGTCCTTCAACAAGCAGTGGCACGGTGTAGCTAGCATGCACAGTGACAAACCAAAGGATGCATATGTCACTGACTACGACCGAAGAAGTCCACTATGTGTGGTCAACATTGACAACTCATAACACAAGTCACAAATGGTCCTAGGGAGAGAAAAATCTTTGGGAACCCTATGTTCTGAATAGAAAGGACAAAGAACTTCAATACGTAGTGGCACGGCGTGGATAACATGCAAACCAAACAACCAAACTAGGCATATGTCACTGACCATGACCAAAGAATTTGAATATGGGTGGTCAACGTTCACCAACCATAACACAAGTCACAAACGGTCAGAGGGGGAAACAATAGTCCGGGAATATCAGTTCTCAACAAGCAAGTACAACAACATTCAATCAGTAGTAGCACGGTGTGGCTACCATGCATAATGAACGACCAAAGTAGGCATATGTACTGCCTTTGACCAAAGAAATCCGCTTTGTGTGGTGAGCATTGACAACTCATAATACGGATCACAAATGGTCAGAGGGGGAAACAATGGTTTGGGAACACCAGGTATGAACTAGCAAGCACAATGACCTTCAATGAGTTGTGGCCCGGTGTGGATACCATGCACGATGACCAGCCAAACCATGCATATGTCACTGTCCATGACCAAAGAATGACACCATGTGTGGTAAACTTTGACAGATCATAACACGAGTCACAAATGGTCATAGTGGAAGATAATGTTTTCTGAATACTAGTTATTGACTAGCAAGTACAAATACCTTCAATCTGTAGTTACACAGTGTGGCTACAATGCACAGTGACCAACCAAAGTATGCATGTGTCACTGACCATGACCAAGTAATTTCACTTCATGTGGTCAACGTTGACAGCTCACAACACGAGTCACAGATTGTCAGAGGGGGTAACAATGGTTTGTGAGGACAAGCTATACTCTAGAAAGCACANCAAATGGTCAGAGGGGGAAACAATGGGTTGGGAACACTAGTTATCAACTAGCAAGTATGAAGACCTTCAACAAGTAGTCGCACAGTGTGGCTAGCAAGCACAATGACCAACCGAATGATCCTTCTCACTGACTATGACCGAAAAAGGCCACTATGTGTGGTCAACATTGACAACTCATAACAAGAGTCACAAATGATCAGAGGGAGACACAATGTTTTGGGAATCCTATGCATGGACTAGAAAGGACAAAGAACCACAATGTGTAGTGGTACGGCGTGGCTACTTTGCACACCAAACAACCAAACAAGGCATATGTCACTGACCATGACCAAAGAATTCCAATATGGGTGGTCAACATTCACCAACCATAACACGAGTCACAAATGGTGAGAGGGGAAAACACTGGTCCAAGAATATCAGTTGTCAACTAGCAAGTACAACGACCTTCAATCAGTAGTAGCACGGTGTGGCTACCATGCATAATGAACGACCAAAGTAGGCATATGTACTGCCTTTGACCAGAGAAATCCGCTGTGTGTGGTCAACGTAAACAACTCATGATACGAGTCACAAATGATCACAGGGAGATACAATGGTTTGGGAACACCAGGTATCAGCTGGCAAGCACAATGACCTTCAATGAGTTGTGGCCCGGTGTGGATACCATGCACGATGACCAGCCAAACCATGCATATGTCACTGACCATGACCAAAGAATGTCACCATGTGTGGTAACGTTTGACAACTCATAACATGAATCTCAAATGGTCAGAGTGGAAGATAATGGTTTCTTAATACTAGTTTTTGACTAGCAAGTACAAATACCTTCAATGTGTAGTGGCAGAGTGTGGCTACAATGCACAGTGACAAACCAAAGTATGCATATGTCACTGACCATGACCAAATGATTTCACTTCATGTGGTCTATGTTGAGAACTCACAATACGAGTCACAGATAGTCAGAGGGGGTAACAATGGTTTGGGAACACCAGGTATCAGCTGGCAAGCACAATGACCTTCAATGAGTTGTGGCCCGGTGTGGATACCATGCACGATGACCAACCAAACCATGCATATGTCACTGACCATGACCAAAGAATGTCACCATGTGTGGTAACGTTTGACAACTCATAACATGAATCTCAAATGGTCAGAGTGGAAGATAATGGTTTCTTAATACTAGTTTTTGACTAGCAAGTACAAATACCTTCAATGTGTAGTGGCAGAGTGTGGCTACAATGCACACTGACAAACCAAAGTATGCATATGTCACTGACCATGACCAAATGATTTCACTTCATGTGGTCTATGTTGAGAACTCACAATACGAGTCACAGATAGTCAGAGGGGGTAACAATGGTTTGGGAAGAATAGCTATAAACTATAAAGCACAAAAACCTTCAATATGCAGTGACACGGCGTGGTAACCATGTGCTGTGACAAACCAAAGTAGGCATGTGTCAATAACCATGACCAAAAGAATTTCATAGTGTGTGGTCAACATTGAAAACTTTGAACACGAGTCACAAATGGTCAGAGGGGGAAACAATGCGTTGGGAACACTTGTTATCAAGTAGCAAGTACAAAGTCCTTCAACAAGCAGTGGCACGGTGTAGCTAGCATGCACAGTGACTAACCAAAGGATGCATATGTCACTGACTACGACCGAAGAAGTCCACTATGTGTGGTCAACATTGACAACTCATAACACGAGTCACAAATGGTCCTAGGGAGAGAAAAATCTTTGGGAACCCTATGTTCTGAATAGAAAGGACAAAGAACTTCAATACGTAGTGGCACGCTGTGGATAACATGCAAACCAAACAACCAAACTAGGCATATGTCACTGACCATGACCAAAGAATTTGAATATGGGTGGTCAACGTTCACCAACCATAACACGAGTCACAAACGGTCAGAGGGGGAAACAATGGCATGGGAATATCAGTTTTCAACTAGCAAGTACAACGACCTTCAATCAGTAGTAGCACGGTGTGGCTATCATGCAAACTGACCGACCCAAGTAGGCATATGTACTGCATTTGACCAAAGAAATCCGTTGTATGTGGTCAACATTGACAACTCATAATACGAGTCACAAATGGCCAGAGGGGGAAACAATGGTTTGGGAACACCAGGTATCAACTAGCGAGCACAACGACCTTCAATAAGTCGTCGCACGGTGTGGATACCATGCACGATGACCAACCAAAGTAGGCATAGGTCACTGACCATGACCAAATAATGTCACTAAGTGTGGTACACTTTGATAACTCATAACACGAGTCACTAATGGTCAGAGTGGAAGACAATGGTTTGTCAATACTAGTCATCGAGTAGCAAGTACAAATACATTCAATATGTAGTGGCAGAGTGTGGCTACCATGCATTGTGACCAACCAAAGAATGCATATGTCACTGACCATGACCAACGAGTTTCACTTCATGTGGTCAACGTTGACAACTCACAACACGAGTGACAAATAGTCCGAGGGGGGTAACAATGGTTTGGGAACACTAGCTATCAACTAGAAAGCACAAAGACCTTCAATAGGTAGTGACACGGTGTTGTAACCATGTACAGTGACAAACCAAAGTAGGCATATGTCACTAACCACGACCAAAAGAATTTCATAGTGTGTGGTCAACGTTGAAACTCATAACACGAGTAAGAAATGGTCAGAGGGGGGAACTATGGGTTGGGAACACTAGTTATCAACTAGCAATTACGAAGACCTTCAACAAGTAGTGGCACGGTGTGGCTAGTGTGCACACTGACCAACCAAAGGATGCATACGTCACTGACTTGAACCAAACAAGTCCACTATGTGTGGTCAACATTGACAACTCATAACACGAGTCACAAATGGTCAGAGGGAGAGATAATGGTTTGGGAAACCTATGCATGGACTAGAAAGGACAAAGAGCTTCAATACGTGGTGGCACGGTGTGGCTTCTGTGCACGCCAAACAACCAGACTAGGCATATGTCACTGACCATGACCAAAGAATTTCAACATGGGTGGTCAAAGTTTACCTACCATAACATGACTCACAAACGATCAGAGGGGGAAATAATGGTCTGGGAATATCAGTTCTCAACTAGCAAGTACAACGACCTTCAATCAGTAGTAGCACGGTGTGGCTACCATGCACAATGATCGACCAAAGTAGGCATATGTACTGCCTTTGACCAAAGAAATCCGCTGTGTGTGGTCAACGTTGACAACTCATAATACAAGTCACAAATGGTCAGATGGGGGAAACAATGGTTTGGAAACACCAGGTATCAACTAGCAAGCACAATGACCTTCAATGAGTTGTGGCACAGTGTGGATACCATGCATGATGATGAAGAAAAATATGCATATGTCAATGACCATGACCAAAGAATATCACCATGTGTCGTAAACTTTTACAACTCATAACACGAGTCACAAATGGTCAGAGTGGAAGACAATGGTTTCTGAATACTAGTTATCGACAAGCAAGTACAAATACCTTCAATATGTAGTTGCACAGTGTGGCTACAGTGCACATTGACCAATCAAAGTATGCATATATCACTAACCATGACCAAAGAATTTCACTTCATGTGGTCCATGTTCACAACTCACAACACGAGTCAAGGACAGGAAGAGAGGGTATGAATGGGTTGGGAAAGACTGGCTATTGACTAGAAAGCACAAAGACCTTCAATAGGTAGTGACAGGGCATGGTAACCATGTACAGTGACAAACGAAAGTATGCATATATCATTAACCATGACCAAAACAATTTCACAGTGTGTGGTCAATGTTGAAAACTCATAACACGAGTCACAAATGGTAAGAGGGGAAAAAATGGATTGGGAACACTAGTTATCAACTAGCAAGTACAAAGACGTTCAACAAGCAGTGGCATGGTGTGGCTAGCGTGCACGTTGACCAACAAAACGATGCATACGTCACTGACTATGACCGAAGAAGTCCACTATGCGTGGTCAACATTGACATATCACAACACGAGTCACAGATAGTGGGATAACAATTGTGTGGGAAGACTAGCTACCAACGATAAAGCACAAATGCCTTCAATACATAGTGACACGGCGTGTTAACCATGTACAATGACAAACCAAACTAGGCATATGTCACTGACCATGACCAGAGAATTTTAATACTGGTGGTCAACGTTCACAACCCATAACACGAGTCACAAATGGTCAGAGGGAAGAAACATAGGTTTCAAAACACTCAGTATCTTTCAGCAAGTACAAAGATCGTTCGTATAAACTGGCACGGTGTGGCTACCGTGTGCAATGACCTATCCAAGTACGCATACATCACTGCTCATGATCAAAGAAGATTAGTGTGTATGGTCAGCATTCATCATGCAATCTAAAACTGGGCAGAGGGAGAAACAATGGTTAGGGAATACTCGGTATCGACTAGCAAGTACAATTCCTTCGATTAGTGGTGGCAGGGTGTGGCTACCATGCACAATGATCAACCAAAGCATGCTTGTGTCACTGAACATTATACAAAGAATTTCCTATGTGTAGTCCACTTTCCTTCTTACGGCTGGTCAATCAGAGCAACGCCGGAAGATTTGTTTGAGCTCGAAGTTGCAAAAAATGAAATTCCGTCCGCGTCAATTGTTTATGATTAAACTAACTTTGATACTATTCAATATTCTGAAAACTACCCTCAAATCGTACACCCCCTTCTTATATGTCCTCTACCCATAAAAACTCCTATAACATCATTTGGACATCATATGAATACGGTGTGAGTTGGCTTAGTGCTTATAGGGTACGATTCTGGAGCATTAGGTCCTGGGTTTGAATCCTAGTACGCGCAATATAGAATAGGCTTGCGACCCTGGGGGGGAGGGGTGGGACGTGTTGTGATACCTATACTCTACCTTCGAGCCTAAGCCGTGGAAGGGTAGGGGAGTGTCATAATGGGGTCGCAAATATGTCCTCCAGGTTGTCCATGGAACATCCCTCTTGGGGGGTGGGAAGAAGTATTCAAGTGAAGGCACATATGCGCAACAAATCAACAAAAACCAGCCTGGTGTCAAAGGGAGAAAGCTTTTGCTATTTATTGACTAGCAAGTGCAAAGACCTTGAACAAGAAGGGGCACGGTGTGGCTACCATGCACAGTGACCAACCAGATTATGCATGTGCCACATACCATGACCAAATAAGTTTACTATGTGTGGTCAACGTTGACAATCCATTATATGGGTCACAAATTGTCAGAGGGGGAAACAATAGTTTAGGAATACTAGATACCACCTAACAAGTACAACGACCTTCAATCAATAGTAGCACGGTGTGGCTCCCATGCATTATGACCGACCAAAGAAGGCATATGTACTGCCTTTGACCAAAGAAATCCGTTGTGTGTGGTCAATGGTGACAACTCAGAATACGAGTAAAAAATGGTCAGAGGAAAAACAATGGTTTGGGAATACCACGTATCAACTAGCAAGCACAATGACCTTCAATGAGTTGTGGCACGGTGTGGATGCCATGCATGATGACCAACCAAAGTATGCATATGTCACTGACCATGACCAAAGAATGTCACCACGTATGGTAAACTTTGACAACTCATAACATGAGTCACAAATGGTCAGAGTGGAAGAGAATGGTTTCCGAATACTAGTAATCGACTAGCAAGTACAAATACCTTCAATATGTAGTGGCACAGTGTGGCTACAATGCACAGTGACCAACCAAATCATGCATATGTCACTGACCATGACGAAATAATTTCACATCATGTGGTCAATGTTGACAACTCACAACACGAGTCACAGATAGCGAGAGAGGGTAACAATGGTTTGGGAAGACTAGCTATCAACTAGAAAGCACAAAGACCTTCAATACGTAGTGACACGGCGTGGTAACCATGTACAGTGACAAACCAAAGTATGCATATGTCACTAACCATGACCAAAAGAATTTCACAGTGTGTGGTCATCGTTGAAAACTCATAACACGAGTCACAAATTGTCAGAGGGAGAAACAATGGATTGGGAACACTAGTTATCAACTAGCAAGTAGAAAGACCTTCAACAAGCAGTGGCACGGTGTGGCTAGCGTGCACACTGACCAACCAAAGGATGCATACGTCACTGACTATGACCGAAGAAGTCCACTATGTGTGGTCAACATTGACAACGCATAACACGAGTCACAAATGGTCAGATGGAGACACAATGCTTTGGAAACCATATGCATGGACTAGAAAGGACAAAGAACTTTAATACGTAGTGGCACGGTCTGGCTACTGTGCACACCAAACAACCAGACTAGGCATATGTCACTGACCATGAGCAAAGAATTTCATTATGGGTGGTCAACGTTCACCAACCATAACACAAGTCACAAATGGTCAGAGGGGGAAACAATGGTCCGGGAATATCAGTTCTCAACTAGCAAGTACAACGACCTTCAATCAGTAGTAGCACGGTGTGGCTTCCATGCACAATGACCGGCCAAAGTAGGCATATGTACTGCCTTTGACCAAAGAAATCCGCTGTGTGTGGTCCATGTTTACAACTCATAATACGAGTCAAAAATGGGCAGAGGAGGAAACAATGGTTTGGGAACACCAGGTATCGACTCGCAAGCACAAGGACCTTCAATACGTTGTGGCATGGTGTGCATACCATGCACGACGACCAACCAAAGCAGGCATATGTCACTGACCATGACCAAAGAATGTCATCATGTGTGGAAAACGTTGACAACTCATAACACGAGTCACTAATGGTCAGAGTGGAATAAAATGGTTTGTGAATACTAGTTACTTTGTAGCATGTACAAATACCTTCAATATGTATTTGCACAGTGTGGCTACAATGCACAGTGACCAACTAAGGTATGCATATGTAACTGACCATGCCCAATGAATTCCGCTTCATGTGGTCAACATTGACAACTCACAACACGAGTCACACATAGTCAGAGGGGGGTAACCATGGGTTGGGAACACTAGCTATCAACTAGAAAGCATAAACACCTTCTGTACGTAGTGACACGTCGTTGTAGCCATGTACAGTGAAAAACCAAACAACGCATATGTCACTAACCATGTCCAAACGAATTTCTGAGTGTGTGGTCAACGTTGAAAACTCATACTACGAGTCACAAATGGTTAGAGGGGGAGATGATGGGTTGGGAACACTAGTCATCAACTAGCAAGTAGGAAGACCTTCAACAAGTAGGGGCACGCTGTGGCTACGTGCACATTGACCAGCCAAAGGATGCATACGTCACAGACTATGACCGAAGAAGTTCGCTATGTTTGGCCAACATTGACAACTCATAACACGAGTCACAAATGGTCAGAGGGAGAGACAATGGTTTTGGAACCCTATGCATGGACTAGAAAGGACAAAGAACTCCAATACGTAATGGCAAGGTGGGGCTACTATGCACACCAAACAACCAAACTAGGCATATGTCATTGACCACGACCAAGGAATTTCAATATAGGTGGTCAATGTGCACCAACCATAACACGAGTCACAAACGGTCAGAGGGGGAAACAATGGTCCGGGAATATCATTTCTCAACTAGCAAGTACAACGACCTTCAATCACTAGTAGCACGGTGTGGTTACCATGCACAATGGCCGACCAAAGAAGGTATATGTACTGCCTTTGACCAAAGGAATCCGCTGTGTGTGGTCAACGTTACCAACTCATAATACGATGTCACAAATGGTCAGATGGGGAAACAATGGTTTGGGAACACCGGGTATCAACTAGCAAGCACAATGACCTTCAATACGTTGTGGCACGGTGTGGATACCATGCACGATGACCAACCAAAGTATGCATATATCACTGACCATGACCAAGTAATGTCACTAAGTGTGGTAAACTTTGACAACTCATGACACGAGTCACACATGGTTAGAGTGGAAGACAATGGTTTCTGAAAACTAGTTATCAACTAGCAAGTACAAATACCTTCAACATGTAGTGGCAGAGTGTGGCTACAATGCACAGTGACGAACCAAAGTATGCATATGTCACTGACCATGACCAAATAACTTTACTTCATGTGGTCAACATTGACAACTCACAACACAAGTCATAGATAGTCAGAGGGGGTAACAATGGTTTGGGAAGACTAGCTTTCAACTAGAAAGGACAAAGACCTTCAATACGTAGTGACACAGTGTGGTAACCATGTGCAGTGACAAACCAAAGTAGGCATATGACACTAACCACGACCAAACCAATTTCACAGTGTGTGGTCAATGTTGAAAACTCATAACACGAGTCACAAATGGTCAGAGGGGGAAACAATGGGTTGGGAAAACTAGTTATCAACTAGCAAGTACGATGACATTCAACAAGTACGGGCACGGTGTGGCTAGCGCGCACAGTGACCAACCAAAGGATGCATACGTCACTGACTATGACTGAAGAATTCCACTATGTGTGGTCAACATTGACAAATCATAACACAAGTCGCAAATGGTCAGAGGGAGAGACAATTGTTTGGGAAACCTATGCATGAACTAGAAAGGACAAAGAACTTCAATACGTAGTGGCACGGTGTGGCTACTGTGCACACCAAACAACCGGACTAGGCATGTGTCACTGACCATGACCAAGGAATGTCAACATCGGTGGTCAACGTTGACAACTCATAACATGAGTCGCAAATGGTCAGAGGGGGGAAACAATGGTTTGGGAACACCAGGTATCAACTACCAAGCACAACGACCTTCAATGAATTGTCGCACGTTGTGGATACCATGCACGATGACCAACCAAAAAATAGATATGTTACTAACCATCACCAAAGAATGTCACCATGTGTGGTAAACTTTGACAAATCATAACACGAGTCACAAATGGTCAGAGTGGACGATAATGGTTTGTGAATACTAGTTATCTAGTAGAAAGTACAAATACCTTCAATATATAGTGGCACAGTGAGGCTACCATGCACAGTGACCAACCAAAGTATGCATATGTAACTGACCATGACTCTGGTACAACTCTTGCACAACTCTGGCACAACTCTTGCACAACTCTAGCGCAACTCTGGCACAACTCTGGCACAACTCTGGCACAACGTTTGCACAACTATGGAACAACTCTGGAACAAATATGACACAACTTTGGCAGAACTGTGGCACAACTCTGGCAGAACTCTTGCACACCTCTGGCACAACTATGGAACAACTCTGGAACAAATCTGACACAACTTGGGCACAACTCTGGCACACCTCTGGCACAACTCTTGCACAACTCTGGCACAAATCTGGCACAACTCTGGCACAACTCTGGCACAACTCTGGCACAACTCTTGCACAACTCTGGCACAACTCTGGCACA
>SZWC01006411.1:26913-74499 GCA_023375785.1 Penium margaritaceum
GAGGGAGGGAGAGGGAGGGAGGGGGAGGGAGGGAGGGACAGGGTGGGAGGGAGAGGGAGGGAGGGGGATGGAGGGACGGAGAGGGAGGGAAGAAGGGAGTGTTGTGATTTCTAACGTTCCCGTGGAGCTGTACAATTTATTGTGACCACTCGGCCGTGTCCATGCCCGTGGGGATCCCTCATGCGGACCCAAAAGGCACCGGCTCGTCGACAGGTGGTGGAACACCCTCTCAAAGTTGACTGACGACTGCCCCAGCATCCTGAATGTTGTCTCAGACCTTGAGTAGTTTTTCTGTAGCCTGTAGGATTTCATCGGTGGACTGGCCGTGGGCCCAATTTGCATGTTCTGCATTGTGTGTCCACCGTTCGATGCCGGATGCATGCATTTGACCAGTGATAGCGTCTGGCTTGAGATCATGCACGTTTCGGTTCAGACGGCGTAGCGTTCTAATTTGTCTGCGCAGAGTTACAGCCAAAACATTGTTTCTGGGCCGGTCTTAGGACAGACCTTGCACTACCGCATGCGACACCCGTCGTGCACCGCGGCAGGTGTTTATGCTATGGACCGGTCATTTGTTAACACTCTTTGCAAATGCTATTGAAGCATTATGACACTATGACTTGTGTCTCCTAGCTAGACCCTTGCCATCGTGTATACGACATGTGACTTGTCACCCGTCTTACTGAGTAGTCACGCCCAGTCAACGGTTGTGTCGTTAGGAGGCTTCATCTTCTCATGGTGTGAGAGTGGCCAGGCATCCCTCACCGAGCTGCGCAGTAGAGACGAAGCAGTGGCAGCAGCAGGGAGAGCCATAACCAAAGCCACGGTTCTGGGAGGACCCACCAACCCACGGTGACCCGCCGCAGCAGATTGCAGCAGCGGAGACACCCTTGCTACCGTATAACCACGCCACCACCACGGGGCAGCTGAAGGTTTCCCAACCCTCTGTAGCAGCAGTTGAGGCATGAGATGTTGAGAAGGGGTCTATGAAGGGTCTTAGAAGCTTCACTCAGTTTGCACATACCACCCTTCTCGGACGTCAGAGAATGCGACTACCCCATTTGACCACCGTTTTTGGCGTGTAAGAGCTCGTTGAAAGGCTCTTGCAAAAACCTATCCATCGCTTCCATCCCCTCTCGTTTCATGCCCTGTAGGCTCTAGGAAATGAAACAATGCTCTTAGATCTCAATTTTTTCCGGATTTGGGCTCAAAAGAAGTCGATGACGTTTTTGACTTTTAAGGTTTTTTTTTTCTTCACGAAATCACCGCCATTGCATTGAAAATCCTTTGGCGTATAATCGCTCCAAGTTTTGCTTCAAGTAGACAACCTTCATGTTGAAATAATCATTGTAAGTGATGACGTCAACACCAACACTTGCCAAGTTATTGGCTAAAGCATCATTTGTTACTAGCATTTTAAATCCTCAAGAAACGTTGACGGCTATGCAATCTGATCAGTTTGACATCCCGGCCCATAATGAGCGCTGACATGGCTCCGGCCAGTGACAAGAGCAAAGGGCCTATAGACCCCTCATCCTCCGCCTCAGGGGTCCTGAGCCCAATCTCGCAGGCCATTGAGGACCTGCGGAGTCAGCAGGATGAAACATGTCATCTGTAGCAGCAGCAGACTGACGCCATCCGTGCACTCACTGAGCTCCTTTGTGGACAGTCCACGACTCCTCAGCAGACCTGCAAGGGAGTCGGCGGTGCCATACCTTCTGCACAGAGGTCACCACCCGCACCAATATCAGGAGCATGACTCGACTAGCTTTCACTTGATCCTTGGGATGAGGATCCTGACATGCCAGGAATAGAAGATGATGGCCATGAGAATGAGATTCTCCTGCTTCCGGATCGTCTCCGCTAGCTTCAGACGAGTTCCCGGGGTCCATAGTCACCCGTTTCCCATCTCCCAAAGATCCTACCTAGTGACTTTCCTCGTCCTTGTGTCTTCCCCATCCCTCTTCCTTCTCAGCCTGCGGTTATCCTTCCTACAGAGCGGCAACCCAAGGACTTTGAGACACCGCCCCCACATTATGTCAACGAGGACGGCTTTGACTGTTGGGAGATTCTCTTCCTGGTCTGGGCTACCTCAGAGGGGGTATGGTCTTACTACCACAGTTCGTATCAGGTTATGGATCGCGCTTAGGTGCTGATAGCGGCCAGGGCGATGCGCGGACTCCTTTACGCCATGCCGCACGAGACTGTCGTGGACTTTCACCCTTTTCTTGGAGAGGCTGTCTATGGTGAGGGCACTGACCCATGTCAGGGCTGGGACCTTGCATTGTCCCAGCTTGCTACATAAACGCATGCCACCCGCGCGGCTCAAATTGACGCCGTTCACCCCATTCGTGAGGGACCCGTCGAGTCCGCAGCCGATTACTTGCATTGGGCCATCCGCATCTAGACGTGCCTTGGGACCTCAGGATGTACACAGGTGTGGGCGCTTCACACGATCATGTTCGCGTTTGCCTTGAGCACGCAAACATCTTCTCGGGGTACATTGACGTCGTTCTTGAGCCTTTCTCCATCTCCCTCCAGTTTCTTCGTTAGGCGCATCAGCCCTTTCTCTAGGTGATTTCTGCCCGCGAGGCAGTAGTGGCCCATCAGGCGAGTCACCTTGCTGCAGCGGTCATCGTGTCGCCACCGACGCCACTCTTGCAGCACACTCCTCCATCCTCTAGCACATCCTCCTCCTCTCCTTTCACCCTCATTATTCCGACTGAGATGGAGGATGTGGCACCAGCTACACAGGGGAAGAAGGGGGAGAAGAGGCACCTTTCGGGCCAGCAACAGTCATAGCAGCAGCAACCATCAGCCGGTAGTTGTGGACATACTGTTTACTGCTACAACTTTGGAGACACTCATCACTACACCGAGTGCCATCAGTTGCTTGACTGGGCGCGGATCACTTGCGGCCTTCAGGCCGCACATGCACAACGGTCTGTGTCGAGTAGTATAGCCCCTGGTCGCTCATCAACCACCACTGCAGCAAACTCGTCTCCCCATCGACGAGCAATGGCGATCCGGATCTGCGTGATCACCTTTTGGCGCTTCAAATTCATGGAAGTACGAGTGTGTTGTCATAGCCGGGTGGTTCACAGACTGTTTGTTTGTCTGTTCTTGTCACTCGTGATGACTCGCATTGGGGGACACAACATGTGATGATGATGGACGTGAGAGCATGATTGGATTCCCGACTCCCACCGTTGTGCCCTTTTTTGTTCCTCCTTACCTGTTGATCTACGTCCGTCTGAGGCCGGGTGTTCCATTGCCCTTTGCATAGTGACGTCCTCCAATCGTGATGCCGGTGGCACCTCGATGATCGATTCCGGTGCCACTTACCACATGACCTGGCGTCGTAGTTATTCTATTGTTCTCAATCCTATTGTGTCTATCTGCTCCATTCGCACAGGCTCTGGTCAGTCACTACCGGTCCAGGGTGTTGGGGTTGCGTGCTTTGATGATCGCTTCGAGGTGCTTTTTGTGCCTTATCTTGAGCTTAACTTGCTTTCTGTTCCTACCTGTACATTGGTGGGACTCTGTGTGGAGCACACTCTAGACTCTGCGACTATAAATTTTGTTGATACTCGCGCCATTATTCTCCGTGCCTTTGTTGTGGTTAACAGGTATCGCGTTCCTCGGACTTCTCCTTCTCCTTGCTCTCCATTCCCTTCTGCTCATGTGTCAGTCTGGTGTTCTCTCTACTAAGCGCCGGCAATTGCTACATCATTGCCCGTGTCATTTGGGCTTAGATACTATGTCTAAACTCATTTGGACATAACTCGCATTTGTTCTTGACGCAACCTCTTTTGAGAGGCTGCCCAAGACCAATTGTCTTTTTTGCGCTCAAGGTAAGATGTAACGTTGCACTTACCCTGACTCCCACTCTCGAGCACTTTGCCCCCTTGAGTTGGTCCATTCGGATCTTCTCGGTCCTCTCCCCATCGAGTCTTTGTCCGATTGCGACCGATACGTTCTCACCCTGACCGACGATTCTACCTGGGTGCGGTGAGTCTACAGCCTACACCAGAAGAGCGACATCGCTCTCGCAGTTTGCTTCTGGCTTGTGATGGCTGGGCGTCATTCCCGCCACACGCTACACATGTTCCGCTTGGATCGTGGTGGCAAGTTTCTTGGCAAGATGGATAGTTTCTTTACCGAGCGCGTTGTTTTTCACCGGGTCTCCGTACCTGCTACTTCTCAGCAGAACGGTATCTCTGAGCGCTGGAACCGCACCATGGGGGATGCGGTTCACCCTATGCGGTCCAAGTGCGGTCTACCTGAGTCCTTCATGTTTGAAGGATTCGCCTACATGACGTTGGTTTGGAACCGCCTCCCGCATGGTCCCCTTCCGGACCACGTTACATTGTACGAGCTCTGGTTTGGCCATGGTGCCGATATTTTTCTTGCTCGTGCCTGGGGCTCCGTGGCTTGTGTGTGCTACACCAAGGACCAGCAAGGGTCAAAGGTCTCTTTGCAGGGTTGCTTGTGTGCCTTTGTGGGCATCTCTCCACGGTCAAAGGCCTGTCGGTTTTGGGACCCCGCTCATTGTCGCATTGTAAAGTCTCGCGACACGCTCTTCATCGAGTCTCCCACCTATCGTGACGTCACCACCATCATGTCGATGGTCGTCACGCACATTCCTATGTGTGAGGCTTCTCAATGGATGGAGGACTCTGTGCCTACGAGCATCTCTCGTCCGGTAGATGTGTCCGTTTGAGCCCCCTCCCCTTCTCGGTCTCCGGCCCTTAATGACCCAGCGATCATAGTTGTCCTTCCAGAGATCTCTCATGCTCAGCCCGTTTCTACCCATGTTCCCTCGTACCCCACAGGCATACAGGATTCAATACCTGTGTCCACTAGCACTCGTGCCTTTGTGCGTGAGCCCGCCTCTACTCCTCCTCCTCTTGCCTCGCTCACACCCAACCCTATGTTCTTTACCACTTCACCAGTATCTCCTCACATTGCATCACCTACTCCTTTGTCTCAGTCATCACCAGCTGTGGTCGTACGTATCTCTGAGCTTGAGGTGAGCTCTACGAGCCCAAGATACTTGCAGTGTTACGAGTGGTGACACCGGCACAAAGGCCCTAGGCCTTAGTGTCCTCACAGATCACAGAGTGGTGCATCCAGCGTGCCTTGTCGGGCACCATCTGGTCACTCGTGAGTTCCGCATCGTTTGTGATATAGCAGCTGATCTTCTGGCTGTCAGGTGCAGCGCTAAGGCGTGTGCACTTGTCACTCATAGCTCTCCCTTGTTGGCGCGTTATCTGGGCACACTGAGAGAAGCTCTCTCAACAGAGGACGCAGACGCCTAGTGCACTGCCTACGAGGATGAGTTTTGTGCCATCCAAGAGCATGGATTTTATGAGCTAGTCATCCTTCCACCAGGGAGGAAAACTATTTTTATCTAGTGGGTCTTCCGTAAGAAAGTGAAGCTGGATGGTTCACTGGAATGCCACAAGGCTCGCTTGGTCTTCAAGGGGTATTCTTAGATCGAAAACGTCGATTACATTGACACCTTTGCCCTTGTTGATCGCATGACCCCAACTTGCCCTCTGTTTGGCGTGGTGGCTCAACATGACTGGGAAATACACCAGATGGGTGTGAACAATGTGTTCCTCCATGGCTCTGTAGATGAGATCTACGTGGGCCAACCACCAGATTTTGAGGACGGTGACAAGGGATGGCGCTTGCGCAAGGCCTTCTACGGCGTCAAGCAGTCTTGTTATGGGAGCCGCCGGTCGAGGCAATGCTTATGTCATCATGCAGACTTCATATGAATTCTTTGATACTTTCATAGCATTAAACTTGAAACAACGTGAAACCGACCCAAGAACCGGGTCATTCGCTGCAAGGACCAAAAAGATACGCCGTGCAAAGGTGGGAGGCGCACTTCTAGAAAACAGGAGACGCACTTATAGAAAACAGGAGACGTACCGGTTCGACCCCGGCACGGCGGAGTTGAAAATGAGCCATCCGGCTTAGTTTCAAGTGCACATGAGCAAGTTCAAGGAACCTGAAAAATTCCTGCTCCGATTGACAATCTGACTTCACCATTGGAAAGATCAGGTGGCAAAACATCGACTATCCAAGTTTCACGCCAATCCAACAATCGGATTGAGAGATATGAACTTTCGGAATTTCTGGGGTCATCGACCGCCGGTGTCTGGGTGACCATGGGTGACGACTCCATACCTTAGCATGAGAAAAGAAAAAGGCAAGAGGTCCAGGGTCAAGACCGGATGGGAGTAATATTTGAAAAGGTCCTTGGTCTTAGGATTGTCTTGTGAGAGTGTGCTGACTAGGATAAAGGTACGTCTCTTTACTCTTTAGGTGAGGTGAGATCCTTGTGTGTTAGCCATGGACACATGGCGATTCTCTATGGGATTGTGGGTTATGTGACCACTAGGAGTGAGCCATGAGAGAATTCTCTAGCTCTCTAGGTCGTGTGTGACTGGTCAGCCTGATTGCTAGGCTGATTTCCTCTCTTGTGTGAGTGTGTGAGCCTTAGCCTCCATGACAAAGTGGTGTGGCTTGTGAGAGGGCTGACTTGCCCAAGCTCTAGATCTATATGTAATCCATCATTATTCAGCACAAGTGATACCCTTTCAGTCTCACATGGTTGCTGCTTCAAGGCTCCCTCTCTCCTCCAGTTCCAACACTTGGCATTAGAACCAGGTTATGCCAGTTTCAGCCAGCACAGGCAGTCACTGTGAAAGTGATGCATCAGGGTCAAGGGTTGACCAAATTTGACAATTGACCAGTGGATCTTCAAGTGCGCAAGATAAGCTTTCTATCTAGTCCAAAATCGCAAAGATCGAACGATCGGAGTGAGAGTTATGCTCAAAACAAGGTCAGCCAGGGCTACACTCTTCTCTCTGAGGAAGACCTTCTCCTTGTGATGACCATAACTCTCTCGTTTCTCTGTCAAATTTAAGAAGTAGCACATATGAATTGAAGTATTTTTCCTAAGATTCTCATTGGTGCAAAGATATTTGTATTCCATTGGTACGTTTGGGAGAAACGTCGTTTACAAGCTGGCTGGTCTGAGTTCGAGTAGAAACAAAAACATACTCTATTTTCAAGAGGGCATATCTTTCAAAATCCCGTGTTGATGACCCTATTTTGAGGGTCCTTTTAATTCTTTTCAGCTGATTTTTCCAGTGGTGGATTCAGTTTTCCCAAGTTTCGAGTCTGCTGGCATCTGCAGTCCATTTTGTGTCAGACAGATTTCTGGCAGAAGCAACTGCAGAAGCAGGGGTAGCGCAGCCACCCAAGGATAGCATCACCAAAGCTCAAAAGGGTAGCAGCAGGCGTTATGACAGCAGCCCAGCCTTTGGAGAGGCTAGAGGGATGCGCGAATTTCATGTTTTGAAAGATCCATACCCGCCTCCTTTGGAGGAGAGGGGCTTGTGGGAGGTGGTGAGCGACGAGGAGCCAACTCCTAATCCACAAGCAAAAGGCATCACCGCAGCGCAAGTGGTGGCGGGAAAGACACCGCAGAAGGGTGCAGCAGGTGCAAGTTCATCTATAAATGTAGCAACAGTGTATGAGGAGTGGAAAATGAAGGACAAGCAGGCCTATAGGTTTCTTATCAACACCATGTCCAACCCACATCTTTAGTACGTGAGTGACAAGGCTACTGCAAGAGAGGGGTGGGATGCATTATGCCAGAAGTATAAGAGCAAAGACCTTGCATTCCTTATGCTTTTGGAGGAGAAGATGATGGCGTTGAAGATGTAGGGTGGTGAAGGGATGGAGGCATACTTGGACAGGGCAAAGGAGCTGGCGAAGAACCTGAAAGCAACCGGCAACCCTATGGAAGAGACGCGCTTCATTCTCCTCTTGCTAAGGGGACTCCCAACAAGCTACAAATGGTACAAGCGACGCTCGAGTGCCAGCCGAATCTTGACCTCGACTTCATCTGCATGCACCTGGTGCAGGTAGAATTGCATTGCAATGCAGTAAAGCGTAATGGCGGCAACAACAATGAATCAGCTTTTGTGGCCATGGGCTCACGCAACCAGGAGGAGCAGTAGTCTGGGTAGCAGACAGGCAAAAAGAAAGGAAAGTGCCACTACTTCCAGAAAGAGGGACACTACAAGAAAAAGTGCTTCAAGTTCAAGAGGGGCCAGAAGGAGCAGATGCAGCAGTCATTGCAACAATAGTAGAAGCAGCAGCCTCCACAGCAGCAGCAACAGCAATCACAACAGCGTTAGCAGTAGTAGCAGCAGAACCAGATCGGCGTGCACCATTCTGGCAACATCAACGTGGCCAAGGAGGTGTGCGCCAGCCTCTTCATGGTAAAGTCAGACATGTCGCAAGTGGAAAAGGCGAACCTGGCATGGTACAAGGACTCAGGGTGTAGCAAGAGTCTAACGCATCACAAGGAGTGGTTCTCGCAGTTGCTGTCAATCGCAGTGGAGTATGCTGAGGCGATTGGGATTGTGGAGATGTGACTCGAGACCCCGCGTGGCATTGAAGTGGGAGTGTTTCATGGTGTGCTGTATGTACCTAATGCTACTGTTAACCTTCTCTCAGTCTCCTCCCTCACGAACTTAGGATTGTGCGTCGTCTTTGATGATGACTATGGCTACATCCTCGATAAGGAAATGGGAGAGGAGTTGGCCAGGAAGGTAAAGGAAGGTGACATGTACCGCCTGCTGGGGGCAACCAAGATCCCGTGTGAGCAGAGTCTTACGGCAATGGTGCAGGCGACAGCTGGCAAGATCTAGCATGCGCGGTATGGCCACATTGGCATGCGCGCCTTACAGCAGCTTCAAACAAAGCAGATGGTGCGTGACTTGCGCACCATCTCCAACTTTGAGCAGCAGTTGTGCATTGGCTCTTTGGAGGAGAAGCAGCATCGCGAGGCATTCTCTAGAGCAGGGGAGCACACGAAGGAGGTGCTGGAACTGGTCCACACAGACTTGTGTGCCCGATGCAGACCCAGAGCTTTGGATGCTGTAGGTGTTTTCTCACCTTCATTGATGATTTCAGCCGTTACATTGCTGTGTACTTCCTTGCTTCCAAGGACCAGGGTTTTGACAGGCTCAAGGAGTTCAAGGCAATGGTGGAGAACGAGACTGGCAAGAAAATCAAGGCGTTGCGCAGTGACCGCGGTGGCATGTACCTGAGCAAGGACTTCTAGGACTACCTCGCAGCAACTGGAATCAAGGCGCAGCGCACCACGCCATACGCGCCGCAGCACAACAGCATAGCAGAACACGCCAAGTGCACCATCGTTGAGTCGGCGTGCTCCATGGTGCACGCGGCTCGGCTCACATAGGACTCTTGGGTCGAAGCAGTGAGCATTGCGGTGTACAAAGAAAACCGCATTCCAACTAAGGTGCTGGAGCAGATGACGGTGTACGATGCATGGTTTGGCAGAAAGCCGAGCGTGGGCCATCTCTGCACATTTGGCAGCCTGGCACACATGCAAGTGCCCAAGGAGAAGCGGCAGAAGTGGGACGTGAAGAGCGTACAGATGTTGATGATTGGCTATGACGTGACCAGCAAGGCGTATCGCCTCCTTGAGAGGGATACTAGCCACGCCATCATTTTCAGGCATGTCTTCTTCAACAAAGGTAACGTCATTGGCACCAACATCATCTGTGAAGAGACACCAGAACCAGCAGTTGACGAGGTAATGGAAGCGGAAATCCTTCCTCATCCAGTCTCTCTTGATCCTTCCTCCACTATGACAGTGGGAGAAGCAGTCTACTCTCCCATGTCTGATGCAGAAGATACAACAGCCTCATTGGCAAAAGCAGAGGAAGGAGATACAACACCAGCAGCAACAACAGATGTGCCTGCAGCAGTACGCCAAACGCCCGCTAATGCCCAAACACCAGGTTGTAGGTACCCTCTTAGGCTGCGCTACAAGCCTGGAGAACGTGTTAACTTCTGGATGCTGCAGAAACAAGAACAGATGAATGTCGTAGTTGTAGCACATTCAGATGAACCAACGTCATACAAGGAGACCATGGCTGCACCAGATATAGCAGATTGGACGCAAGCTATGCAGCAAGGGATACAGTCGCAGCTGGACAATGGCACGTGGGAGCTAACCGAGCATCCACCTGGCCGCAAGGTGATTAAGTGCAAGTGGATGTTCAAGAAGAAGTGGGGAGCAGATGGCAACCTGGAGAAGTACAAGGCAAGGCTGGTCGCCAAGGGCTACTCGCAGCAAGAGGGCATCGACTACACAGAAACCTTTGCCCCCATTGCAAAATTTGCCTCTGTGCGCACGCTCCTCTCTTATGCAACAGCTGAGGACTTTGTGGTTCACCACATGGATGTCAAGACGGCGTTCTTGAATGGTGACTTGGAGGAGGAGATCTTCATGAAGTAGCCAGAGGGGTTTTTCATGGATGGCCAGAAGCACCTCGTTTGGTAAATGCAAAAGTCGCTATACGATCATGTGTCACGTGCTTGGAACCCAAGATGCGGTGCTGCAGTGCATGGGGTTTGAGCTTAGCGAGTGTGACTGCAGCGTCTATCGCTAGCAGCATGGTCATGGGGTGCTCATAACCATTCTCTATGTGGCTGACATGCTCCTCCTTTCCAATAGCATGTGTACACTGCAGGAGTTCAAGGAGGCAATGCAGGAGCGCTTCCAGATGTCTGATCTCGGGGAAGCCTCATCCGTCCTCGGCATCCAGATTACGCATGACAGGAAAGCACGTACCCTCTCCCTGCTGCAAAGCCGCTACATCAAGGATGTCTTGTAGCGGTTCGGCATGGCAGAAGCAAAACCCATCGGCGCGCTGCTTGAGACGCGGTAGTAACTCATGAGCTTTAGTGGAGAAGCAGATGCGGCTGAGCGGCAGAATAACCAGACACTGTTGATAGTCTCATGTACCTGATGGTGGCAACCAGGCTGGACCTCGCACAGGCCTGCGAGTGCTGTGAGCCAACACATCAAAAATCCCAGACCTGAGCACCAGAATGCGGTGAAGCGGATCTTCTGCTACCTTGTTGGAACCATCAACATCGGCATCACCTACAACGGCACCAATAACAACATCATCCGCTACACTGACGCAGATTGGACTTCAAACCCTGAGGATCGAAAGTCCATCTCTGGATATGTGTTCCTTGTGAATGGAGGTGCCATAAGCTGGTGTAGCAAGTGGCAGGTGATTATGGCCACCACAAGCATAGAACCTAAGGACGTGTCTCATAGCTTTGGAGCAAAGGAAGTAGTTTGGCTCCAACCTTTCATGGCAGAGATGAGTGGGAGTGTGGCAGTTCATGTTGCTGTACGCGTTGACAACGAAGGCGCAATCGCATTTGCCAAGAATCTAGAGCACCATGCACGCACCAAGCACATTGACATTGCATATTATTTCATTAGGCACATGGTGCAAGAGGGTGCTATAAAGGTGGAATTCAGTCCAACCACCAAGCAGGTTGCTGATTTTTGTACCAAGCCAGTGACACGTGAGAAGTAGCAGTTATGCATGAGGGCATGTGGACTCAGCCGACTCCGACTGCGGCAAAGTGGGAGATTGTTGGAAAATGAGCCATTCGGCTTAGTTTCAAGTCCACAAGAGCAAGTTCCAAGAAACTACCAGATGCCTATTCCGATCGTCAATCCGGATTCACTGTTGGAAAGATCATGTGGCTAAATCTCTACGGTCCAAGTTTCACGCCAATCCAACGGTCGGATTGAGAGATATGAATTTTCGGAAATGCCGGGGTCATCGACCGCCAGTGTCTGGGTGACCATGGGTGATGGGTCCATACCTTAGCATGAGAAAAGAAAAAGGCAAGAGGTCCAAGATCAAGACCTGATGGGAGTAACATCCAGAAAGGAACTTGGTCTTAGGATTGCCTTGTGAGAGTGTTCTGACTAGGATAAAGGTACCTCTCCTTGCTTTTTTGGGTGAGGTGAGATCCTCGTGTCCTAGCCATGGACACATGGCAATTCTGCATGGGATTCTGGGTTATGTGACCACTAGAAGTGAGCCATGAGAGCATTCTCTAGCTCTCTAGGTTGTGTGTGACTGGTCAGCCTGATTGATATGCTGATTTCCTCTCTTGTATGAGATCGTGGACTCTAGTGTGTGAGCCTTAGCCTTCATGGCTAAGTGGTGTGGCTTGTGAGAGGGATGACTTGCCCAAGCTCAAGATCTATATGTACTCCATCATTTTGAGTGGTTCAATAACCATTATTCAGCACAAGTGATGCCCTTTCAGAACCACATACTTGCTGCTCCAAGGCTCCCTCTCTCTCCCAGTTCCAACACACTCCGTGTAGGGAAGAGAAAGATAGGGCCGTTTAAAGATGGGAGTCACACTTCTAGAAAACAGAAGACGTACCGGTTTGACCCCGAGCACGACGGAGAAATTTTCACGCCCATTGCAGCCAGAGCACTCTTGGATGGATGCTTAGCCAGTGAGTCAAGGTTCATTGGGGTCCATGGGCGCTTTGAGATGGCGGCTGGAGCTCCATTTGCAAGCAAGGGCGGTTCGGGCGGCCGTGATCTATGCTGGCGGTGCTGCCAACGGACGTCACGCGTGGAGCACTCAAACAGCCATAACTTAGCCGTTTCTTCACGGATTGAGGTGTTCTTTGGTGAGTTGGAAGTATTGCGGCACGTAATACATGATGCATGTGTTATTTACATGAGTGAACCTCGGTATAGTGCTTCGGAGTGCCGAGGAGATTTCAGCTGGCTCACAGGGACTGGTACACAAGGAAGCCTAGGGGTTGTTCTAGGCATGGCAATCTTACCCATAGATTCTGTACATTGCCTTGAACTGACCTATCAAGTCTAAAGGATTCATTCCTTGCCCAACTCTCCTTGTGTTCCAAGTATTACCTCACACATGTCCATTTGGTCCTACAAGTCTTCCGCAACACACCTTGGTGCCAACGTCGCCAGGAGAGTCGCACGACGGGAACCTTGGTCACTAGCAGCGGCCTTGGTACTAGGAGAGGGTTGTGTGGCATCTCAAGGGTTGGCCCATACACCAAGGGGTTGAGGGTTGGGAGGTTTATCCCAAGGGCTCGGCGTGTGACCGTCACGCCGGACGCCCCTCGGTTCACATTTGGTATTAGAACACGTGGAAGTTCACTCGGTACTACGCGGACCCAAGGGAGGCAACAGATCTGGCACAACTGCGGTTGGCCAGAATTGTTTCGTCACAAGCAAAACCATGGCGGCAGCGGCGTTTGACCAGGATTACCTCATGGAGGAGATCCGGCGTGCTCTTCACGAGTTGCATCAAGAGAACTAGCAGCTACGTGCCGAGGTTGAGGCGAGGTACGTCGGCCAAGGGAGCAGTGTGTTGGAGGGTGTCGCATTGGCATCCGCACTTGCCTTTCGGCGGCCCAAGCCGAAGGAGCCGGAGTTCTACATCGCAAAGGGCAGTGCGTGTGAGTGGCTCTTCACGTTGAACTTGTACTTCATAGCGTTGGACGTTCCCCTGGGAGAAGATTCCACGAGACTGGAGTATACTCATATGCTGCTCCCGGGAATGGCACTGCAGTGGTGGTCATCATTGTGCAGGCGGAACGTCGCTGGGTTGCCGGATGGGCTGGGGGCCGGGCAATGGCTTCAGCCATTGGTTAGTCTACCGCTGGAACAGGAAGTGCAGCTCGGTGTGCGAGCATTGAAGGAGAAGCCAGAGACGAGGGAGCAGTTTGAGACAATACTCCAGGCGCGTTTTGATCTCCTCAATGGAAGCTGAGTCGCACGTGACAAGATCAAGCACGTCAAGCAATGCGGATCGGTCCAGGACTACACTGCACGCTTCATGGCCTTGGCGGCGCAGATCGACGACCTCTCGGATGCGGAGGCATACGATCACTACCATGACGGCTTGAAGCCGCACGTCCGTCGTGAGCTCGCAGTGCTTGGGTTGCGGACCTTTGCGGAGTTGGTCTCGACGACGGAGCGCATCGACGCGGTAAGCTACAATGCACGCCGGACCAGCTATACAACCCAACAACAGGTGGAGCAGCTGGGGGAGGCTCTGCCCATCGAGGTGGATGCAATCCAAGCCTGACAGAGGGGCGTGGGCTGGCAGCTAGGACAGAGAGGCAAGTACTAGGCTTGTGGCAAGGAGGGTTATCACAAGCGGGACTGCCCCAAGCTCAAGGCACAACAGGGAAACGGGCAGCAACAATGAGGAGGGTATGACCTACTGCTACAAGTCTTTTGTCCGCAAGGGACAGCATCAGCCCCAAAAGGCTTTTACCGATTAAGGAGTTGCTTCAAGCACTATTGCGGAATGAAGGCGAGACCCGGCAGTTTTATAGGAATCATCTTGGAGCTGGTTCTTGACACCCCGGAGGGGAAGCTACGCGGGTTGCTGGACGGCTGGGTGAACCATAGCTTCTTTAACGACAAGTTGGCAATGAGGTTGGAGCTCACACGGCTACCAGGGACGTCGGCCAAGGCACGGCATGTGTCCGGAGTGGTGGAGTGTGGCAGGCCTCTCCTCACGCACAAGGTCCACATGGGTGAGTTGGTGTGCGATATGGAATTCCAAACGTGCCCTATGGATGATTACGATTGCTTAATCGGCCAGTATTGGTTGCACAACTCATAATACAAGTCACAAATGGTCAGAGGGGGAAACAATGGTTTGGCAACACTAGTTATCAACTGACAAATATAACGACCTTCAATAAGTAGTTGCATGGTGTGGCTACCATGCACAATGACCAATCAAAGTAGGTATACATCACTTACCATGACCAAACATTCCACTGCGTGTGGTCAATGTCAACAACTCATAATACGAGTCACAAATGATCAGAGGGAGAAACAATGTTTTGGAAAGACATGTTATTGACTATAAAGTAGAAAAACCTTCCAGAAGTAGTGGCACGGTGTTGCCCTATGCACAATGACCAACCAAAGTAGGCAAGTGTCACTGATCATGACCAAAGAATTTCACTATGTTTGGACAACTTTGACATCTCATTCTACAAGTCACAAATGGGTCACAGGGGAAAAAATGGTTTAAGAAAAGTAGTTATTGACTATCAAGTACAGAGACCTTCAATATGAAGCGGTACACTGTGGTTACCATGCACAATGACCAACCAAAGTAGGCATATGTCACTTACCATGACCAAATAATATCACTTTGGGGAGCCAATGTTCAGAACTCATAACACGAGTCACAAATGTTCAGAGGGGGAAAAAATGGTTTGGAAATACTAGTTATCAACTAGTAAGTACAAAGAGCTTCAATAAGTAGTGGCACAGTGTGGCCACCATGCACAAAAACCAACCAAGGTAGGCGTATGTCACTGACCATGACCAATTAATTCCACTACGTGTAGTCAACGTTGACAACTCATAACACAAGTCACAAATGGTCAGAGGGGGAAACAATGGTCTGGAAATACCAGTTATTGACTAGCAACTGCAAAGCCCCTCAATAAGTAGTGGCACGGTGGGGCTACCATGCACAATGGGTCAACGTTAACAACTCAAAATACGGGTCACAAATGGTCAAAAGGGGAAACAATGATTTGGGAAGACTAGTAATGAACTACCTAGTACAAAGACCTTCACCCGGTAGTTGCAAGGTGTAGCTACCATGCACAATGACCAACCAAAGTAGGCATATGTCACGGACAATGACCTTAGAATTTCACCATCTGTGGTCAACGTTGAGAACCCATAAAACAAGTCACAAACGGTTTGAGGGAGAGCCATGGGTTGGGAACACTAGTTATCAACTAGCAAGTACAAAGGTCTTCATCAAGTAGTGGCACGCTGTGGCTACCGTGCACGATGACCAACCAAATTAGGCATATGTCACTTATCATGACCAAATAATTTCACTTTCTGTGGTTAACGTTGACAACTCGTAATACGAGTCACAAATGGTCAGAAGGGGAAAATGGTTTGGGAATACTTGTTATCAACTAGCAAGTACAAAGACCTTTTCAATAAGCAATGGTACGGTGTGGCTACCATGCACAATGACCAACCAAAGTAGGCATATGTCACTGACCATGACCAAAGAGGTCCGCTATGTGTGGCCAACACTGAAAGCTCATGATACAAGACATAAATGGTAAGAGGAGCAAACAATGGTTTGGGAACATTAGGTATTGTCTAGCAAGTACGAAGACTTTCAACAAGTAGTGGCACGGTGTGTCTACCATGCACAATGACCAACCAAAGTAGGCATATGCCACTCATCATGACCAAACGAGTTTCGCTATTTGTGGTCAATGTTGACAACTCACAACACAAGTCACAAATTATCAGAGGGAGATACAAAGGTTTGGGAATACTTGTAATCGACTAGCAAGTACAAAGATCTTCAATAAGTAGTGGCACAGTGTGGCTACCATGCACAATGACCAACCAAAGTAGGTGTATGTCACTAATCAAGACCAAAGAATTTTACTAGGTGTGGTCAACGTTGACAACCCATCATACTAGTAACAAATTTGGAGAGGGGGAAATAATGGTTTTGGAATACTAGTTATCAACTGGCAAGTACAAATACCTTCAGTTAGTAGTAGCACGGTGTGGCTGCCATGCACAATGATCTACCGAAGTAGGTGTATGTCACTGACCATGACCAAAGAATGTCACTATGATGGGTCAATATTGACAACTCATAATACGAGTCACAAATGGTCAGAGGAGGAAAAATTGGTTTGGCAACACTAGGTATCAACTAGCAAGTACAAAAACGTTCAATAAGTAGTGGCACAGTGTTGCTACCATGCATAATGACCAACCGAAGTAGGCATATGTCACTGACCATGACTGAATAACTTCAGTACGTGTGGTCAACGTTCACAAGTCACAACATGAGTCACAAATGGTCAGAGGGGGAATCAATTGTTTGAAAATACTAGGTATCGTCTAGCAAGTACAAAACCCTTCAATGCATTGTGGCATGTTGTGACTACCGTACATAATGACCAACCAAAGTATGCATCTGTCACTGACCATGACCAAAGCATTTCACTATGTGTGGCCAATGTTGACAAATCGTAAAACCAGGCACAAATGGTAAGAGGAGGAAACAATGGTTTGTGAATACTAGTTATGAACTAGCAAGTATAAAGACCTTCAACACGGAGTGGCATGATGTAGCTATCATGCACAATGACCAACCAAATTAGGCGTATGTCACTGACCATGACCAAAGAATTCGACTTTGTGTGGTCAACGTTGACAACTCATAACATGAGTCACAAACGGTCAGAGGGGGAAATAATGGTTTGGAGATACTAGGTATCGACTAGCAAGTGAAAAGACCTTCAACAAGTAGTGGCACGTTGTGGCTACCATACACAATGACGAAACGATGTAGGCATATGTCACTGACCATGACCAAATGATTCCACTATGTGTGGTAAACGTGGATAACCCATAATATGAGTCGCAAATGGTCTGAGGGAGAAACAATGGTATGGAAATAGTACTTATCAAGTAGCAAGTAAAAAGACCTTTTCGTTCAGTAGTGGCACGGTTTGGCTACCATGCACAATGACCGTCCAAAGTAGGCACATGTAACTGACCATGATCAAAGAATCTCAATATGATGGGTCAATGTTCACAACTCAGAATATGAGTCACAAATGGTCAGAGGGGGAAACAATGGTTTGGCAACACTAGTTATCAACTAGCAAATACAAAGATCTTCAATGAGTAGTTGCATGGTGTGGCTACCATGCACAATGACCAACCAAAGTAGGAATATGTCACTTACCATGACCAAAGAGTTCCACTGTGTGTGGTCAATGTTGACAGCTCATAATACAAGTCACAAATGGTCAGAGGGAGAAACAATGTTTTGGAAAGACTAGTTATTGACTATAAAGTAGAAAACCCCTCAAGAAGTAGTGGCACGGTATTGCTACCATGCACAATGACCAAACAAAGTAGGCATATGTCACTGTTCATGACCAAAGAATTTCACTGTTTTTGGTCAGCATTGACATCTCATTTCACAATTCACAAATGGGTCACATGGGAAAACAATGGTTTAAGAATAATAGTTATTGAATAGCAAGTACAAAGACCTTCAATTTGAAGCGGTACAGTGTGGCTACCATGCACAATGACCAACCAAGGTAGGGATATGTCACTGACCATGACCAAATAATATCACTACGGGGGGGCCAACGTTGATAACTCGTAAAACGAGACACAAATGGTCAGAGGGGGAAGTAATGGTTTGGGAATACTAGTTATCAACTAGTCAGTACAAAGATCTTCAATAAGTAGTGGAGATATGGTTTATCACCCAAGTTCACACACTTGGTGATCAGTGTATCAAAAAGTATATTTCTGCGTGCAATCGTTTTTCACAAAGCATCTACATGCATGCATGCCAAAAAAGCCCATATGTACATTCCTTTTATACAATGACAAACATGATGGGCTCTATGCAATGTTTAGTAGTTTATGTGGATAGTTCATGTTCACTAGTTTATTCACTTTCGAATACACTTGTTGATACACAGTTTCGCGGGTGAGGCAATTGGTCGTATATGAAGTAGTGGCACGGTGTGGCCACCATGCACAATGACGAACGAAAGTAGGCATATGCCACTAACCATGACCAAAGAGTTTTACTATGATGGGTCAACATTGAAAATTGAAAATACGGGTCACTAATGGTCAGAGGGGGACACAATGATTTACGAATACTAGTTATCAACTAGCTAGTACAAAGAACTTCACCTGGTAGTTACAAGGTGTGGCTACCATGCACAATGACCAACCAAAGTAGGCATATGTCACCGACCATGACCTTAGAATGTCACCATCTGTGGTCAACGTTGAGAACCCATAAAGCAAGTCACAAACGGTTGGAGGGGGGAAACATGATTTGGGAACACTAGTTATCCACTAGCAAGTACAAAGGTCTTTAGCAAGTATTGGCACGCTCTGGCTACAATGCACGATGACCAACCAAAGTAGGCATATGTCACTTATCATGACCAAAGATTTTCACTGTCTGTGGTCAACGTTGAAAACTCATAATACGAGTCACAAATGGTCAAAAGTGAAAAAACTGGTTTGGGAAGACTAGTTTTAAACTAGCAAGTACAAAGACCTTTTCAATAAGCAATAAGCATGGTATAGTGTGGCTACAATGCACAATGACCAACCAAAGTAGGCATATGTCACTGACAGTGACCAAAGAATTCCACCATGTGTGGCTAACGTTGACAACTCATAATACAAGTCACAACTGGTAAGAGGGACAAAAAATGGTTCGGGAACACTATGTATTGTCTAGCAAGTACAAAGACCTTAAGTAAGTAGTGACAAGGTGTGGCTACCATGCACAAAGACCAACCAAAGTAGGCATATGCCACTTATCATGACCAAACGAATGTCACTATTTGTGGTCAATATTGACAACTCATAACACGAGTCACAAATGGTCAAAGGGACAAACAATGGCTTGGGAATACTTGTTATCAACAAGCAAGTACAAGGTTCTTCAATAAGTAGTGGCATAGTGTAGCTACAATGCACAATGACCAACCAAAGCAGGCATGTCACTAATCAAGACCAACAAATTTTACCAGGAGTGGTCAACGTTGATAACCCATCATACTAGTCACAAATATTGAGGGGGAACTAATGGTTTAGGAATACTAGTTATCAACTAGCAAGTACAAATACCTTCAGGTAGTAGTAGCACGGTGTGGCTACCATGCACAATGACCTACAAAAGTAGGCATATGTCACTGACCATGACCAAAGAATTTCACTATGATGGGCCAACGTAGACAACTCATAACACGAGTCAAAAATGGTCCGAGGAGGAAAAAAATGGTTTGGTCTGGGAAATAATGGTCTGGGAATACCAGTTATCGACTAGCAAGTACAAAAACCTCCGATAAGTAGTGGCATAGTGTGGCTACCATGCAAATGACCAAGAAAATATGCATATGTCAGTAAGACTGCACACCAGTACGGAACCACGGTTCTGAGAATGGAATCAGAACCGCAGTTCCGGTTCTAGCTCATAACCAGAACCACGGTTCCAGTTTGGAACCGTGGTTCCTCTTGGAACCGCGGTTCTCGTCACGGTTTCATAGAAGTTCCCTTCGTAAGCAAGGAATGTGAAGCACGGTCAGCTCCCAATATCATTTTTTCCCCAAGGTGCCACATCGACAAAAAAAGTCCATGATTTCCCCCGTCCCCACTCACCATCGCCTTCATAGACCTGGGTTCAGGAACTGTGGTTCCTGCAGATTTATAGGGTCGGAGAACCGGAACCGCGGTTCTGATTCCAGAACGGGAACCGAGGTTCCAGAACTTTGGTTCCTGTAACCTGTGTGCACCCTTGTATGTCAGTGACCTGAACCAAAGAATGTAACTGTGTGTAGTCAACTTTGACAACTCATAATACGAGTAAAAATGGTCAGAGGGGGGAAAACAAAGGTTTGGGAACACTAGGTCTCGACTAGCAGGTACAAAGACCTTCAGTAAGTAGTAGTGTGGCTATCATGCACAATACCAACCGAAGTAGCCATATGTCACTGAACATGACCAAAGGAATTCCACTGTGTGTGGTCAATTTTCACGACTCATAATAGGAGTCACAAATGGAAAGAGGGTGAAACAATGGTTTGGTAATACTAGTTATCGACTAGCAAGTACAAAGACGTTCTATAAGTAGTGGTTTGGCATGGCTACCATGAACAACGACTAACAAAAGAATGCATATGTCACAGACCATGACCAAAGAATTCCACTGTACGTGATCAATATTCACAACTTCTAACACGAGTCTCAAATGGTCAGAGGGGGAAACAGTGGTTTGGGAATACTAGTTATCAACTAGCAAGTTCAAAGACCTCCGATTTGTAGTGGCATGGTGTGACTACCATGCACAATGACCAACCAAAGTAGGCGTATGTCACTGACTAAGACCAAAAGAATTCCACTATGATGGGTCCACGTTCACAACTCTCAATATGAGTCCTAAATGGTCAGAGGGGGACACAATGGTTTGGAAACAGTACGTATTGTCTAGCAAGTACAAAGAACTTCAATACATAGCGGTGCGGTGTGGCTACCATGCACAATGACCAACCAAGTTAGGCGTATGTCAATGACCCAAGAAGTTCACTATGTGTTGTCAACGTTGATAACTCATGACACGAGTCACAATGGTCAGAGGGGGAAACAATGGTTTGGGAATACTTGTTATTGACTAGCAAGTACAAAGATCCTCAACAAAAAATACCACGGTGTGGCTATCATGTGCAATGACCAACCAAAGTAGGCATATGTCACTGATCATGACCAAAGAATTTCACTATGTGTGGTCAACGTTGACAACTCATAATACGAATCACAGGTGGTCTGAGGTGGAAACAATGGTTCAAGAACACTCTGTATCATCTAACAAGTACAAAGACGTTCAATAAGTAGTGGCACGGTATAGCCACCATACACAATGACCAACCAAAGTGGGCGTATGTCTCAGACCATTACCAACAAATTCCACAATGTGTTTTCAATGTTCCCAACCCATAACACGAGTCACGAATGGTCAGAGGGGGGAAACAATGGTTTGAAAAGAATATTTTTTAACTAGCAAGTACAAAGATCTTCAATAAGTAGTGGCACAGTGTGGCTACCATTTACAATGACCAACCAAAGTACGCATATGTCATTGACTATGAGTAAAGAATTTCACAATGATGGGTGAACGCTCACAACTCATAATACAAGTCACAAATTTCCAGGTGGTAAGAAAATGATTTGGTAATACTATTTATCAACTAGCAAGTACAAAGACCTTCAAAACTTAGTGGCACGGTGTGGCTACCATGCACAATGACCAACCAAAGGAGGCATTTGTCACTGACAATGACCACGGATTTCACTATGATGGGTCAACATTCACAACGTATAACACAAGTCACAAATGGTCAGAGGGGGAAACAATGGTTTGATGAAAACAGTTATCAACTTGCAAGTACAAAGACCTTCACGAAGAAGTGGAAATGTATTGCTACCATGCACAATGACCAACCAAAGTAGGCATATGTCACTGACCGTTACCAAAGAGTTTCACTATGTGGTTGATGTTGACAAATCATAATACGAGTCACAAATGGTCGGAGGGGAATACAATGGTTTGGAAACACTAGTTAGCATCTAGCAAGCACAAAAATCTTCAAAAAGTAGTGGCACCGTGTGGCTACCATGCGCAATGACCAACCAAAGTATGCATATGTCACTGACCATGACCAAAGGAGTTTCACTATGGGTGGTCATTGTTGACAACCCATAACACAGGTCACAAATGGTCAGATGGGCAGCAATGGTTGGAGAATACTAGTTTTTGGCTAGTAAACACAAAGATTTTCAATGCATAGTGGCACGGTGTGGATACCAAGCATAATGACCAACCAATGTAGACATGTGTCACTTATCATGACCAAAGAATTTCACTATGTGTGGTCAATGTTGACAACTCATAGCACGAGTCACAAATGATCAGAGGAAGAATAAATGGTCTGGGTTACTAGGTATCGACTAGCAAGTAGAAAGACCATCAATAAGTAGTGCCACGGTGTGGCTACCATGCACAATGACAAACCAAAGTATGCATGTGTCTCTTATCATGACCAAATAGATTCACTATGTGTGGTCAACATGGACAACTCATAACCCGAGTCACAAACAGTCACAGAGGGGACATAATGGTTTGGAAAAACGAGGTGTTGTCTAGTAAGTAAAAAGACCTTCAATACATCCTGGCTACCATTCACAATGGCAAACTAAACTAGACGTAAGTCACTGACCATGACCAAAGGATTCCACTATGCGTGGTCAATGTTGACAACACATAACACGAGTCACAAATGGTCATAGGGGGAAGCAATGGTTTGGGAATACAAGTTTCCATCTAGCATGTATGAATATCTTCAATAAGTTGTTGCACGGTATGGATACCAAGCATACTGACCAACCAAAGTAGGCATATGTTACTGATCATGACCAAAGAATTTCACTATGTGTGGTCAATGTTGACAACTCATAATACAAGTCACCAATGGTCAGAGGGGGAAACAATGATTTGGGAACACTAGGTATCTTCTAGTAAGTACAAATACCTTCAATAAGTAGTGGCATGGTGTGGCTACCATGCATAATGATCAACCAAAGGAGGCATATGTCATTAACCACGACCAAAGAATCTCACTTTGTGTGGTCAACGTTGACAACTCATAACACGAGTCAAACATGGTCAGAGGGGGAAAATGGCCCGGGAATGTTAGTTACTGATTAGCAAGTACAACGATCTTCAATACGTAGTTGCTTGGTGTAGCTACCATGCACAATGACCAGCCTGTCAACCAGCCTGAGGCAAACGGACTAGAAAATAGGGCCGACACAATAGCACCTGCCGTCCGCTCCTAGAATTTTAGCTAGGAGAAGATATCACCCTCAGGATCACGGTTCCACACTGAGCAGTTCCTAGGCAATCACTTGCTAGCAACTGTGTCCACTTAACACTTGGTCACTTTCGCGCGAGGTGCTAGTCAAAGACTAACTCCTAGGGCTTAGACCAACCAGTGTCTTTTTTGTACTGTTCCTTAGTTGGACAACTCTGTGAGGAGAATCTAAGGCCAGATTGTGTAATTAGAATGAGAAATGAGCCTGGTACATATAGTCCTAGGCCTGGCTTCTAAGGTGTGTGGGTAGTGGCACTTTTGGGATGGTCACTCCACACCACCTCACCAGTCCGCCAATTGGCGCATCCACTGACCGCCAAGTGGCGCACTCTTCTCATGCATGGAGGAATNTACTGTTCCTTAGTTGGACAACTCTGTGAGGAGCATCTAAGGCCAGATTGTGTAATTAGAATGAGAAATGAGCCTGGTACATATAGTCCTAGGCCTGGCTTCTAAGGTGTGTGGGTAGTGGCACTTTTGGGGTGGTCACTCCACACCACCTCACTAGTCCGCCAATTGGCGCATCCACTGACCGCCAAGTGGCGCACTCTTCTCATGCATTGGGGAATGTCTAAGAAACTTCCCCCCTGTGCAGGAAGGTCAAAAAACCTCCTGCGTGCATCAAGGCTCGATCGTAGGACCTGTTGTCCCTAAGTCCAATGTGCTATCCGTTGCGCTACACTTCTGGTGTCTCGCTTGGACTTGCACCACGAACAAGGTTTGGGGGACTTACTCCAGGGGAGCAGTGCATGCCCAACCTCTCCGTCAAGCCATAGCAGTGGCCATGGGGCATAGAAGAACAACACAGCCAAAGTAGGGATAGGTCACTTAACATGACCAAAGAATTTCACTGTGTATGGTCAATGTTGACAACTCAGAATACGAGTGACAAATGGGAAGAGGGAGCAACAATGGTTTGAGATTCCTAGGTGTCTGCTAGCAAGTACAAAGACCTCTAGAAAGCAGTTTCACGGCATGGCTACCCTGCACAATGACCAACCAAAGCAGTCATATGCCACTGACCATGGCCAAATAATTTCACTATATGTGGTCAATGTTGACAACTCATAACACAAGCCACAAATGGTAAGAGGGGGAAACAATGGTTTGGGAATAATAGTTTTCAATAAGAACGTACAAAGACCTTTAATAAGTGGTGGCACAGTGTGGCGACCATACACAATTCCCAATCAAAGTAGTCATATGTCACTGACCATGACCAAATATTTTCCCTATGTGTGGTCAACGTTGACAGTTCATAACACGAGTCAAAAATCGGCAGAGGGGGAGACAATGGTTTGGGAATACTAGTTATTCACTAGCAAGTACAAAGACCTTCAATAAGTAGTGGCACGCAGTGGCTACCATGCACAATGACCAACCAAAGTAGGCATATGTCACTAGAGATGACAAAGACCTTCAATATGCAGTGGCACGGTGTGGCTACCATGCATATTGACCAACCAAAAAAAGCATATGTCACAGACCATGACCTAAGAATTCAACTATGTGTGGTCAACGTTGACAATCCATAAATCAAGTCACAAATGGTAAGAGAGGGAAACAATGGTTTGGATATACTAGTTATCAACTAGCAAGTACAAAGATCTTCAGTACGTATTGGCACAGTGGCTACCACGCACAATGAAGAACCAAAGTAAACATATGTCACATATCATGACCAGAGCATTTCACTACGTGTGGTCAACGTCGACAACTCATAACACGATTAAAAAAATGGTCGGAGGGGAAAAAATGGATTGGGAATACTAGTTATCGACTGGCAAGTACAACGACCTTCAGTAAGTTGTGGCACACTACGGCTACCATGCAAAATGACCAACCAAAGTAGGCATATGTCACTGACCATGACCAACAAATATCACTATCTTTGGTGCATGTTGACCACTCATAACACGATTCACACATGGTCAGAGGGAGAAACAACGGTTTACAAATACCAGTTATCGACTAGCAAGTATGAGGACCTTTTATAAGTTGTGGCACGGTGTGGCTACCATGCACAATGACCAATCAAAGTAGGCATTTGTCACTGACCATGATCAAAGAATGTCATTATGTGTGGTCAACGTTGACAGCTCATGACACAAGTCACAAATGGGCAGATGGGAAACAATGGCTCGGGAATACTATTAATCGACTAGCAAGTGCAAAAATCTTCGATAAGTAGTCGCACGCAGTGGCTGCCAGGTACAATGACCAACCAAAATAAGCATATGTCACTGAACATGACCAAAGAACTGCACTATGTGTGGTCAACGTTGACAAGTCAAAATATGAGTCACAGATGGTCAGAGGGGAAAACAACATTTGGGAACACTAGGTATCTACTAGCAAGTACAACGAACTTCAATGAATAGTGGCACGCTGTGGCCACCATGCACAATGAACAACCAAAGTAGGCATATGTCACTGACTCTGACCAAAGAATTTCAGTGTGTGGTCAACCTTGACAACTCATAATACAAGTCACAAATGGTCAAAGGGAGAAAATGGTTTGGGAATTCTAGTTATTGACTAGCAAGAACAAAGACCTTCAATAAGTAGTGGCTCGGTATGGATACCAAGCTTAAGGACCAACTGAAGTAGGCAGTTTTCACTGACCATGACCAAAGAATTTCACTATGTGTAGTCAACATTGACAACTAATAACACAAGTCACAAATGTTCAGAGGGAGAAGCAATGGTTTGGGAATACTAGGTATTGACTAGCAAGCTCTTCAATAAGCAGTGGCATGGTTTGGCTACCATGCACAATGTCCAACCAAAGTAGGCACATGTCACTGACCATGACCAACAAATTTCAGTGTGTGGTCAACACTGACAACTCATAATACGAGTCACACATGGTAAAAGGGAGAAACAATGGTCTTATAATAATAGGTATTGATTAGCAAGTACAAAGACCTCAAAGAAGTACTGGTACGTTGTGGCTACCATGCATATTGACCAACCAAAGCAGGCATGTGTCACAGACCATGACCAAAGAATTTCACTGTGTGTGGTCAACGTTGAAAACCCATCATACAAGCCACAAATCGTCAGAGAGGCAAACAATGGTTTTGAAATACTACTTATCAGCTAACAAGTAAAAAGGTCTTTGGTACGTGTTGGTACAGTATGGTTACCATGCACAATGACCAACCAAAGTAGGCACATGTCACTTCCCATGACCAAAGAATTCCACTATGTGTGGTCAACGTTGACAACCCATGATACAAGTCACAAATGGTATAAGGGAGAACCGATGGTTTTGGAATCCTAGTTTTGACTAGCAAGTACAAAGATCTCCAATTCGTAGTGGCACGGTCAGGCTATCATGCACAGTGAAAATCCAAATTAGGGATGTTTCACTTATCATGACCAACCAAAGTATGCAGTTGTCATTGACCATGACCAAAGAATTTCCCTATGTATGGTCAACCTTGACAGCTCATAACACGAGTCACAAATGGTCAGAGTGAGTAACAATGGTTTGGGAATACTATGTATTAACTAGCAAGTACAAAGATATTCAAAACGTAGTGACACGGAGTGGTTACCATGCACAATGACCAACCAAAGTAGGCATACGCCACTTATCATGACCATTTTTTCACATGGTGTGGTCAACGTTGACAACTCATAACATGAGTCTCAAATGGTAACACGGAGGAACAATGATCTAGGAATAATAGGCATTGACTATCAAGTACAAAGACCTTCAATAAGTAGTGGCACGGTGTGGCTACAATGACCAACAAAAGTAGGCATGTGTCCCTGACCGTGACCAAAGAATTTCATAGTGTGTGGTCAATGTTGACAACTCATAATACGAGTCACAAATGATCAGAGGGAGAAACAATGATTTGGGAATACTGGGTATCTGCTAGCAAGTACAAAGACCTTCAATAAGTAGAGGCACGGTGTGGCTACCATGCATAATGACCAACCAAAGTAAGCATATATTACTGACCATGATAAAAGAATCTCACTGTGTGTGGTCAACGTTGACAGCCCATAATACAAGTCACGGATGGTAAGAGGGGGGAACGATGGTTTGGATATACTAGTTGTCAATTAGCAAGTACAAAGACCTTCAAGACGTAGTTGCATGGTGTGGATACCATGTACAGTGACCAACCAAAGGATGCATGTCACTGAACATGACCAAAAGAATTTCAATTTATGTGGTCAACGTTGAAAACTCATAAGACAAGTAACAAGTGGTCGGAGGATGAAACAATAGTTGGAAATACCAGCTATCAACTTGCAAGTAAAAAGATCTTCGATAAGTAGTTGCACGGTGTAGCTACCATGCATAATGACCAACTGCAGTTAGCAGATGTCACTGACCATGACGAAAGAATTTCATTGTGTGTGGTCAACATTGACAACTAACACCACAAGTCAAAAATGGTCAGAGGAGGAAACAATGGTTTAGGAATACGAGTTATCGACTAGCAAGTACAAGGATCTTTTGTACGGATTGGCACAGTGTGACTACCATGCACAATGACCAACCAAAGTAGGCATATGCCACTTATCATGACCAAAGAAATTCATTCTGTGGTCAATGTTGACAACTCATATCACAAGTAACAAATGGTTTGAGGGAGAAGAAATAGTCTGGAAATACCAGTTATTTACTAGCAAGTATAAAGATCTTCAATAAGTAGTGGCATTGTGTGGCTACCATGCACAATGACCAACCAAAGAAGACAAATGTCACTGACTATGACTAAAGAATTTCAGTGTGTATGGCCAATGTTGACAAATCATAACACAAGTCACAAATGGTCAGAGGGGAAAAAAATGGTTTAGGAATACTAGTTATCAACTAGCAAGTACAGATATCTTCAGTTTGTGTTGGCACATTGTGGCTACCATGGACAATGACCAACCAAAGCATGCATATGTCACTTATCATGATCAATGAACTTCACTATCTATGGTCAACGTTTACAACTCATAACACGAGTCACAAGTGGCTAGAGGGGGGACACAATGGTTTTGAAAGACTAGTTATCGACTAGAATGTGCAAATACCTTCAATAAGCAGTGGCTCGCTGTGGCTACTATGCGAAATGACCAACCTACGTAGGCATATGTCACTGACCATGACCAAAGAATTTCACCATGTGTGGTCAACATTGATAACTCACAACACGAGTGGCAAATGGTCAGATGGGGAAACAACGGTTTAGGAATACTAGTGATCAACTACAAAGTACAAAGATCTTTAGCACGCATTGGCACAATGTGGCTACCCTGCACAATCACCAACCAAAGTAGGCATATGTCACTGACTATGACCAAAGAATTTCACTTTATCTGGTCAATGTTAAGAACTCATACTGCGAGTCACCAATGGTCAGAGGAGGTTTGGAAATACCAGTTATTGACTAGAAAGCACAAATACATGCAATACGTAGTGGCACGGTGTGGCTACCATGCACAATGAGGAACCAAGGTAGGCATATGTCACTGACCATGACAAACGAATTTCACTCTGTGTCATCAACGTTGACAACTCACAATACGATTCAAAGATGGTCAGAGGGGGGAAAAATGGCTTAGAAGTAATAATTTTCAACTAGAAAAGCTAAGGCCTTTAATGATTAGTGGCACGGGGTGGCTACCATGCACAATGACCGACCAAAGTAGGCATGTGTCACTGACCATGACCTAAGAATTTAACTATGGGTGTTCTACGTTCACAACTCACTATACGAGTCACAAATGATAAGACGGGGGAATAATGGTTTAGGAATACTTGTTATCAACTAGCAAGTACAAATATCTTCAAGAAGAAGTGGCATGTTGTGGCTATCCTGAAACTCTTTGGTCATGGTAAGTGACATATGCCTACTTTGGTTTATCATTGTGCCACTACTTATTCAACGTCTTTTTCCTTCCTAGACAATGACTAGTATTCCCAAACTATTGTTTCCCCCTCTGACCACCTGTGACTCGTATTATGATTTGTCAATGTTGGCCACATATAGTGAAACTGTTTGGGATTGGTCAGTGCCATATGCCTACTTGGTTGGTCATTGTGCATGGTGGCCCCACCGTGCCACTACTTATTGAATATCTTTGTAATTGCTAGTTGATAACTAGTCTTCCAAAACCATTGTTCCCCCCTCAGACCATTTGAGACTTGTGTTATGATTTGTCAACGTTGAACACACTCAGTAAACTTCTTTGGTCATGGTCAGTGACATATGCCTACTTTGGTTGGTCATTGTGCATGGTAGCCACATCGTGCGACTACTTATTGAAGGTCTTTGTACTTGCTATTTGATAACCAGTTTTTCCAAAACATTGTTTCCCTCTCCGACCATTTGTGACTCGTGTTATGAGTTGTCAACGTTGACCACATAAAGTGAAATTCCTCTGGTCATGTTCAGTGATGTATGCCTACTTTGGTTGATTATTGTGCTTGGTAGCCACAACGTGCCACTGCTTACTGAAATTCTTTGTACTCGCTAGTTGAGAACTAGTATTCCCAAATCATTTTTTGCTCCTTTGACCATTTGTGACTCGTGTTATGGGTTGTGAACGCTGACCACACATAGTGAAATTCTTTGGTCATAACAAATGTCGTATGCCTGCTTTGGTTGGTTATTGTGCATGGTAGCCACATTGTGCCACTACTTACTGAATATCTTGGTACCTGCTAGTTGATAACTAGTATTCTCAAACCATTGTTTCCCCCCTATTACCATTTGTTACATGCATTACAACTTGTCAACGTTGACCACACAATGGAATTCTTTAATCATGGCCAGTGACATGCGCCTAATTTGGTTGGTCATTATGCATGGTAACCACACCGTACCACTACTTATTGAATGTCTTTGTACTTGCTAGTCGAAACCTAGTGTTCCCAAACCTAGTTTCCCCCTCTCACCCATTTGTGATTTGTGTTATGAGGTGTCAACGTTGACCACACATAGTGGACTTATTTGGTCATGATCAATGAACTTTGCCTACCTTGGTTGGTCATTGTGCATGGTAGCCACACCGTGCCACTACTTGTTGAAGGTCTTTGTACTTGCTAGTTGATAACTAGTATTCTAAAGCCATTGTTTCTCCCTCTGACCATTCGTGACTTGTATTTTGAGCTGTCAACATTGACCACACACATTGGAACTCTTTGGTCATGGAAAGTGACATATGCCTACTTTGGTTGGTCATTGTGCATGGTAGTAACCCCATGCAACCACGTACTAGAGGTCTTTGTACTTGCTAGTTGATCACACGTATTCCCAAACCATTGTTTCCCCCTCTGATTATTTGTGACTCGTACTATGAGTTGTGAACATTAACCCATCGTAGTGAAATCCTTTGCTCATGGTCAGTGACATATGCCTACTTTGGTTGGTCATTCTGCACGGTAGCCACACCGTGCCACTACTTATTGAAGGACATTGTACTTGCTAGTTGATAACTAGAGTTAGTAAACAATTATTCCTCTCTCTGAGAATTTGTGACTCATGTTATGGGTTGTCCATGTTGACCACACATAGTGGAATTCTTTGGTCATGGTCAGTGATACATGCCTACATTTGTTGGTCATTGTGTATGGGGGCAACAGCGTGCCACTACTTATTGAAGATCGTTGTACTTGCTAGTCAATACCTAGTATTTACAAACCATTGTTTCCCCCCCTCTCACCATTTGTGACTCGTAATATGAGTTGTCAACGTTGACCACACACAATGGAGTTCTGTGGTCATGGTCAGTGACATGCACTTAATCTGGTTGGTCAATGTGCATGATAGCCACACCGTGCCACTACTTATTGAAGGTCGTTATACTTGCCAGTTAATAACTAGTATATCCAAGCCAATGTTTCCCCCTATGACCATTTGTGGTTCGTGTTATGAGTTGTCAACATTGACCACACAAAGTGAAGTTCTTTCGGTCATGGCCAATGACATATGCCTACTTTGGTTGGTCATTCTGCATGGTAGCCACAGAGTGCCACAGCTTCATAAAGGTATTTGTACTTGCTAGTTGATAACTGGTAATTTCAAACCATGTTTTCCCCCTCTATCTATTTGTGACTTGTATTATAAGTTGTGAATGTTGACCCATCATAATGGAATTCTTTGGTCGTGATCAGTGATACATGCATACTTCAGTTTTGTCATTGTGCATGGTAGCTATACCGTGCCTCTACTTATTGAACATCTTTGTACTTGCTAGTTGATAACTAGTGTACCCAAACCATCATTTTCCCTCTGACCATTTGTGACTTGTGTTATGAGTTGTCAGCGTTGACCCATCACCGTGAAATTCTTTGGTCAAAGTCAGTGACATATGCCTACTTTAGTTGGTCATTGTGCATGGTAGCCACACCATGCCATTACTTACTGAAGATCTTTGTACTTGCCAGTTAATACCTAGTGTTCCAACCCATTTTTTCACCCTCTGACCATTTGTGACTCGTGTTATGTATTGTCAATATTGGCCACAGTGAAAGTCTTTGGTCATGGTCCGTGACGTATGCCTAATTTCGTTGGTCATTGTGCACGGTATGGTAAAGTTCTTTGTACTTGCTAGTTGAAAACTATTATTTCCAAACCTTTTTTTACTCCTCTGACCATTTGTGACTTGTATTATGAATTGTGAATGTTGACCCATCATAGTGGAATTCTTTGGTCAGGATCAGTGACATTTGCATACTTAGGTTGGTCATTGTGCATGGTAGCCACACCGTGCCGCTACTTATTGAACATATTTGTACCTTCTAGTTGATAACTAGTGTTTCCAAACCATCATTTTCCCTCTGAACGTTTGTGACTCGTGTTATGGGTTGGTCATTTATCATGGTAGTCACAACGTGCCACTTCTGATTAGGTATTTGTACTTGGTATTCGATGCCTAGTGTTCCCAAACCATTTTGTGCTCCACTTACCATTTGTGACTCGTATTATGAGCTTTCAACATTGACCACACACAGTGGAATTACTTCCCCCTCTGGATATTTGTGACTCGTGTTCTGGGTTGTCAACGTTGACCACACACAGTGGAACTCTTTGCTCGTGGTCAGTGACATACGCCTACTTTGGTTGGTCATTGTGCATGATAGCCACACCATGCCACTACTCATTGAAGATATTTGTACTTGCTATTCGATAACTAGTGTTTCCCAAACCATTGTTTACCCCTCTGACCATTTCTGACTCGTGTTATCAGTTGTCAACAATGACCACACATAATGGAATTTTTTGGTCATGGACAGTGACATATCCCTACTGTGGTTGGTCATTGTGCATGGTAGCCACACCGTGCCACTATGTTTTGAAGGTTTTTGTACTTGTATAGTCAATACCTAGTGTTCCCAAACCAATTTTCTCCCCTCTTACCATTTATTACTCGTGTTTTGAGTTGTCAACATTGACCACACACATTGAAATTCATTGGATCATGTTCAGTGACATTTGTACACTTTGGTTGGTCGTTGTGCATTGTAGCCAGACCGTGCCACTACATTTTGAAGGTCTTTATACTTGATAGTTGATGACTAGCATCTCTAAACCATTGTTTCCCCCTCTGACTATTTGTGACTCGTGTTACGAGTTGTCAGCGTTGATCCGTCACGGTGCAATTCTTCAATTACAGTCAGTGACACATGCCTTCTTTGGGTGGGTCTTGTGCATGGTAGCCACACCGTGCCACTATCTATTGAAGGTATTTTGTACTTGCTAATTAAGAACTAGTATTCTTGATTCATTGATCCTACCTCTAACCATTTGCGACCCGTACTACACATAGTCAAATTCTTTGGTCATGGTTAGTGACATATGCCTACTTTGCTTGGTCATTGTCCATGGTAGCCACACAATACCAGTTCGTACTGAGGTTTTCGTACTTGCTAGCCGATACCTAGTATTCCCAAACCACTATTTCCCCCTCTCACCATTTGTGACTCCTGTTATGAGTTCTAAACGTTGACCACACGTATCTTGCTCCACCTTTCCCTTGCTTTCTCCACTGTTCCCTAAGTTGATTCACCTTTCTCTGGATTGCTCCACCTTTCTCTGGCTTGGTCCACCTTTCCCTGGCTTGCTCCATCGTTCTCTGGCTTGCTCCCCGTTCTCTGGATTGCTCCATTGTTTTCTGGCTTTCTCCCCCATTCTCTGGCTTGCTCCACCATTTTTTGGCTTGTCCCACCATTCCCTGGCTTGGTGCATCTTTCTCTGGCTTGTTCCACACCTCTCTAGTATGCTTCACCCTTCTCTGGATTGATCCACTGTTCTATGACCTACTCCACCATTCTCTGGCTTGCTCCACCGTTCTCTAGCTTGCTCCACCTTCATTTGGCTTGCTCCACCTTTCTTTGGCTTGCTCCATCATTCTCTATCTTGCTCCACCTTTCTGTGGCTTGCTTTGCTGTTCTCTGGCTTGCTCCACTATTCTCTGGCTTCTTCCACCATTCTCTGGCTTGCTCCACCCTTCTCTGGCTTGCTCCACTGTTCTCTGACTTGCTCTACCGTTTTCTGGCTTGCTCCAGCTTTCTCTGGCTTGCTCTATCTCTCTCAGGCCTACTCTACCGTTCCCTAGCTTGCTCCACCGTTCTCTGGCTTGCTCCACTGTTCTCTGTCTTGCTCCACTTTTCTGTGGCTTGCTCCAACTGTCTCTGGCTTGCTCTACCTTTCTCCTGCTTGCTCCACTATTCTATGGCTTGCTCCACCATTCTCTGGCTTGCTCCACCATTCTCTGGCTTGCTCCATCGTTCCCTGGCTTACTCCATTTTTTTCCGGCTTGATCCACCTTTCTCTGGCTTGCTTCATCTTTCTCTGGCGTGGTCTACTGTTCTCTGGCTTGCTCCACCGTTCTCTGGCTTGATCCACCTTCATCTGGCTTGCTCCACTTTTCTCTGGCCTGCTCAACTATTCTCTAGCTTGCTCCACCGTTGTCTGGTTTGGTCCACCTTGCTCTGGCTTGCATCACCTTTCTCTGCATAACTCCACCTTTCTCTGGCTTGCTCTACCATTCTCTGACTTGCTCCACTGTTCTCTGGCTTGCTCCACCGTTCTCTGGCTTTCTCTTCTGTTCTCTGGCTTACTCTACCGTTATCTTGCTTGCTCCACCTTTATCTGGCTTGCTCCACCATTCTCTGGCTTGGTCCACCATTCTCTGGCTTGCTCCACCGTTCCGTGGCTTACTCCACCGTTCTCTGGCTTGCTTAACATTGACAATCCATAATACAAGTTACAAATGGTCAGAGGTGGAAAAAAGTGAGTTGTGATTTCTAGGTATTGACTAGGAATTACAAAGATATTCAATACGTATTGGCAAGCTATGGCTACCATGCTCAATGATCAACCAAGTTATGCATATGGCACTGAACATGACCAAAAGAATTCCACTATGATGGGTCAACAATGACAACTCATAACACGAGTCACAAATGTCTAGAAGGGGAAACAATGGTTTGGATATACTAGGTATCATCTAGCAAGTACAAAGATCTTCAATAAGTAGTGGCACAATGTGGCTACCATGCACAATGACCAACCAAAGTAGGCATATGTCACTGCTCATGACCAAAGAATTTCACTATGATGGGTCAACGTTGACCACTCATAACACGAGGCTCAAATGGTGAGAGGGGGGAACAATGGTTTGGAATACTAGTTACTGACTAGTAATTACAATGATCTTCAATGAGTAGTGGCACGGTCTGGCTACCATGCACAATGACCAACCAAAGTGGCATATGCCACGGACCATGACCAAAGAGGTCCATAATGGGTGGTCAACGTTGACAACTCATAATACGAGTCACAAGTGGTCAGAGGGAGAAACAATGGTTTGGAAACACTAGGTATCGTCTAGGCAGTACAAAAACATTCAATACGTAGTTGCACGGTCTATCTGCCATGCACAATGACCAACCAGAGTAGGCATATGTCACTGATCATGACCAAAGAATTTCACTATGTGTGGTCAACGTTGACAACTCATATTACGAGTCACAAGTGGTTAGAGGGGGAAATAATGATCTAGAAACACTAGGTATCGACTAGCTAGTATAACTACCTTCAAGAAGTAGTGGCATGCTGTGGCTACCATTCACAACGACCAACCAAAGTAGGCATATGCCATTAACTATGACTAAAGAGCTTGACTTTGGGTGGTCAACGCTACTAGCTCATAACGCAAGTCACAAATGGTCAGATAGAGAAACAATGGTTGGGGAACATTAGGTATAGACTAGACAGTACAAACACCTTCAATAGGTAATGGCACTGTGTGGCTACCATGCACAAAGATCAACCAAAGTAGGCATATGTCACTGACCATGTTCAAGATTTCACTATGTGTGGCCAACGTTGACAACTCATAACAAGAGACACAATGTATGAATGGAAAACAATGGGTTGAGAACACTAGGTATTGTCTAAGTACAAAGGCCTCAAATAGGTAGCGGCACGATGTGCCTACCATGCACACTAACAAACCAAAGTAGGCATATGTCAGTGATCTTGACCAAAGAAATCCACTACATGTAGTCAACGTTGAAAACTCATGACACAAGCAACAAATGGTCAGAGGGAGAAATAATGGTTTGAGTACACTGGCTATTGCATAGCAAGTTCAAATGCCTTCAAGAAGCAGTGGCACAATGTGGCTACCATGAGCAATGACCAACCAAAGTAGGAATATGTCACTGATCATGATCAAAGAATTTACTATGTGTAGTCAGCGTTGAGAACTCATAACACAAGTCACAAATGGTCAAAGGGGGAAACAGTTATTTGGGAATACTAGTTATTGACTAGCAAGTACAAGGACCTTCAATAGGTAGTGGCACGCTGTGGCTACCATGCACAATGACCATCTAAAGTAGGAATATGTCATTCGTCATGACCAAAGAATCCCACTATAATGGGTCAACGTTGACAAATCATAACACAAGTGACAAATGGTCAGAGGGGGAAATAATGGTGGGGTAACACTAGTTATCAACTAGCTTGTACAGACCTTCAAGAAGTAGTGGCACACAGTGGCTACAATGCATAATGACCAACCAGATTAGGCGCGTGGCACTGATCATGACCAAAGAATTCCACTATGTGTGGTCAATGTTGACAACCCATAACAGGAGTCACAAATGGTGAGAGGGGGAAACAATGGTTTGGGAATACTAGTTATCAATTAGTAAATACAAAGACGTTTGATAAGCAGTGGTACAGTGTGGCTACCATGCACAATGACCAAAGAAAGTATGCATATGTCACTGACCATAACCAACGAAATTCACTATGATGGGTCAATGTTCTCAACTCACAACACTAGTCACAAATGGTCAGAGGAGGAAATCATGTGTTGGAAACACTAGGTATCGTCTAGCAAGTACAAAGACCTTCAATAAGTAGTGGCACGTTGTGGCTACCATGCACAATGACCAACCAAAGTAGGCATATGTAACTGACCATGACCAAAGAATTCCACTGTGTGTGGTCAATGTTGAAAACCCATAATACGAGTTACAAATGATCAAAAGGGGAATCAATGGTTATGGGATCCTAGTTCTTGACTAGCGAGTACAAAGGCCTTCAATATGTGGAAGCATAGTGGGGCTACCATGCACAATGACCAACCAAATCAGGCATATGTCACTGACCACGACCAAGTTATTTCACTATGTGTGGTCAATGTTGACAACTCATAACATGAGTCACAAATGGTCAGAGGGGGAAACAATGATCTGGGAATATTATTTATTGACTAGTAAGTACAAAGACCTTGAATAGCTTCACTATAATAGGTAAACTTTGACAACTCATGATACAAATCACAAATGGTCAGAGTGGGAAACAATGGTTTGAGAATACTTGTTATCAACTAGCAAGTACAAATAGCTTCGATCGGTAGTGGTACCGTATGGCTACCATTCACAATGACCGACTAAAGTAGGCATATGTCACTGACCATGACCAAAGGATCTCACTGTGTATGGTCAACGTTGACAACTCATAACACGAGTCACAACTGGACTGAGGAGGAAACAATGGTTTGAGAATTCTAGTTGTTGACTAGGAAGTACGAAGACCTTTAGTACGTAGTGGTATGGTGTGTCTACCATGCACAATGACCAATCAAAGCATAAATATGTCACTAATCAGGACCAGAGAGTTCCACTATAGGTGGTCAACGTTGACAACTCATAATGTGAGTCACACATGGTCAGAGGGAGAAACAATGGTTTGGAAACACTAGGCATCATCTACCTAGTACAGAGACCTCAAATAAGTAGTTGCACGGTGCGGCTACCATGCACAATGACCAACCAAAGTAGGCATATGTTACAGATCATGACCAAAGAATTTCACTATGTGTGGTCAACATTGACAACTCATGTTACGAGTTACAAATGGTCAGAGGGAGAAACAATGGTTTGGGAACACTAAGTATTGACTAGCAAGTACGAATACCTTCAATAATTGATGCCACACTGTGCTTACCATGCACAATGACCAAGCAAAGTAGGCATGTGTCATTGACTATGAATAAAGAGTTTCATTATTGGTGGTCAACGCTGATAACTCATAACACAAGTCACAAATGGTCAGATGGGGAAACAATGGTTTGGCAACATTAGGTATCTACTAGCAAGTACAAAGACCTTCAATAAGTAGTGGCACGGTGTGGCTACCATGCACAACAGTAAACCAAAGTAGGCATATGTCACTGACCATGACCAAAGAATTTCACTTTGTATAGCCAACGTTGACAACTCATAACACGAGTCACAAATGGTAAGAGGGGGAAACAATGGTTTGGAAACACTATGTATCGTCTACCAAGTACAAAGACCTTCAATAAATAGTGGCACGTTGTGGCTATCATGCACAATGACCAACTAAAGTACGCGTTTGTCACTGACCATGACCACAGAAATTCCACTATGTCTGGTCAATGTTGACAACTCATAACACAAGTCACAAATGGCAGAGGGGGAAACGATAGTTTGGGAGCACTAGTTATCGACCAGAAAGTACAAATATCTTCAATAAGTAGTGTCATGATGTAACTACCATGCACATTGACCAACCAAAGCAGGCATATGTCACTGACCATGACCAAAAGAGTTTAGGTATGTGTGGTCAACGTTGACATTTCATAATACGAGTCACAAATGGTTGGAGGGGGAAACAATGGTTTGGGAATACTAGTTATCAACTAGCAAGTAAAAAAGAACTTCAATAAGTAGTGGCACACTTTGGCTACCATGAACAATGACCAACCGAATTAGGCGTACATCATAGATCAAGACCAACGAATTCCACTATATGTGGTCAACGTTGACAACCCATAACCCGAGTCACAAATGGTCAGAGGGGGAAACAATCATTTGGGAATACTACATATCATCTAGCAAGTACAAAGACCTTCATTAAGTAGTGATATGCTGTGGCTACCATACAAGATGACCAATCACAGTAGGAATATGTCACTGACTATGACCAAAGAATTTCACTATGATGGGTCAACGTTGAAAACTCATAAAACAAGTCACAAATGGTCAGAGGGGAAAACGATGGTTTGGGAATACTTGTTTTCAAGTAGCAAGTACAAAGGCCTTTAATAACTAGTGGCATGGTGTGGCTACCATGCACAATGACCAATAAAGTTAGGCCTATGTCCCTGACTATGAAAAAATAATTTCACCGTGTGTGGTCAACGTTGACAACTCATAACACAAGTCACACATGGCCAGAGAGGGAAACAATGGTTTGGGAATAATTGTTGTGGAATGGCAAGTAGAAAGACCTCCTTTACGTAGTGACACAATGTTGCTACCGTGCACAATGACCAACCAAAGTAGGCATATGTCACTGATCATGACCAACAAGTTCCACTATGGGTGGTCAACGTCGACAACTCATAATTCGAGTCAGAAATCATGAGAGGGATGCAATGGTTGGAAACACTATGTATCATCTGGCAAGTACAGAGAACTTCAATAAGTAGTGGCAAGGTGTGGCTACCATGCAAAATGACTAATCAAAGAAGGTATATGTCACTGATCATGACCAAAGCATTTCACTATGTGTAGTCAACGTTGGCAGCTCATATTACGAGTCACAAATGGTCCTGGGAGAAGCAATGGGCTGGGAACAATAGGTATCAACTAGCAAATGCACAGACCTTCGATAAGTAGAGGCACGTTGTGGCTACCATGTACAATGACGAACTTGTTGGAATATTGAAGTCAACACTGACATAATCCCTTGGATTACACAATCCCTGAATAAGGTTCACGTTCCGTACCAAACCAACACGAACCACCTCACCAACGGATTGTCGGTCATGGTTGAGGACCCAAAGGCGAGCCGCTGCTCTAACTGCGATCACGTTGCAACTGTGTTTGGCTAGCGGGAAAGAAGTCGTTGCTGTGCTCTCGTCCTGTTCTACGACATGTTACCGAGGATGTTCATTCCCTGGAGGTTAACCAGAGCAGTCTTCTTCACTCTGTTCCCTTCTGGTTCCACGGCTTCGCCGCCGTGTCTTTGCCCTGCTCATCTTTTGCTCACGCTTCCTCCTTACCCAATCCAAGTCCTTCGCTCTGATCTGCTCTCATTCAGTGCTGAACGCTTCGCCTATGATCTTGACCTTGTCGCCAAACTCAGTCCTCTCTCATACTCACTAAGCCACCTGCCACCTCTCACTTTCTGACTATCTTTCAGCTCCGCTCAACTCCTCTACACAAAGCTACACATCCGACTACTTCTACCTGCTTCTGCCGCTGGTCATCTGACACACTCCATTCTTCTGACATGGTATCAAAGTGTCGGGCAACATTGCCTGGTGATTGCTGACCAAGTCGACATCTTCAAGCGTCATCACTGCTCCCGACAGCCTCTCATGAGTCCAACTGCCGCCGCTTCCTCTGTAACTGGCGTAAGCAATGACACGACGATTGCTTCTCAAGCTGTGGAGGTTCCCTTCACTTTGACCAAGCCATACGTGCATTCTCATGCCCATGGCAAACATCTGGTGATTCCCTGCCGTTGAACAGCTCCTAGTAGCTCTCAAGCCACCTTCTGTCACCAGCTTCGGCAAAGCTTCTTGCCAATGCTCCCTTTCTCCACTATCACTCTGTTGCTCCTTGCCCTCCACTAACACATTCTTCTCTGCTGACTCAACCTGTCATCCTCTGGTTTGCACAACTTTCATCTCTCGAAAGTGACTCCACAGCAGAAACGCGACCTCATCAACCGCCTCTTCCTCTTGTAGCGCCTTCCAAACCTTCTCCTTCTTCAGCTATTTCAGCACTACTCACCAGCCTTATGTGCATCATCGCCGCCGTCATTCTTGTCTGCAGCCTCCTCCTTGTTCACGCCAAATCAGTTCCTCGAGCCGCTTCCTCATGCCGCCCTCTTTTTCTCTTCAGGAGCAGAAGCTGTGTGTGCCGTCAGGATATCAGATACCACCAGTCTCCCTGCTCGTTGGTCTCGAGCCAACTGGGGGCACAAGCCGTCACTCTCTTGACTCCAGCATATAGGATCTGCTTCAATTCCCTCCTTTGTTTGTCACAATAACGGAAACCACCAGCTCCACTGCTTGTCTGTCTTGAGTCGAAATTGGTGGAACAAGTTGCCCATCTCTTAACATCAGAAGACCTCTGCTCCATCCAAATCCCTCCCACCAACTTCATCCTCCTCCACTCTGCCACATTCTCCCATTAGCATCAGCCTCTCACCGTGTTAACTCCTCCTTCACAGCTCTCCTCCTCTGCTTCATCTTTCTTTTTTGCCGCCTCATCAGCATCATCTGCATCTGCTTTCAAACATTCCGCATCATCATCCGCGTTCTTCAGCAGCGCACGAGGTCTTGCCCTTGTGCACACTCTATCATCAATTATTCCTCCACCATCACCTTTATCATTTGCTCAACACAAGGATCCGCCCGGTCGTATTGCCCTCATTGCGACGGCCTGCGCCCATGCCAAATCTTCATCAGCACATGGGACTTGTCCCTGCACCCACACTTTGATATCATCTTTCTCCACCATCATTAGCAGCTTCAGTATGTATGACTGGTACAAGGATGTGCACGTGTCATCTGCCCACCTTGCAGCGACCTGCACCCACGCCGGTAGCAGATTTCTCACGGTGCGTTGGCTCAAGCGTTCCCCTTGCCGCATCTCTCCTCTCCCACTTTTCCAGTACACGAGGTTCGCCCTTGCGCCCATTCTATCGCTTATCCGCAAGCATCTGCAGTCATCATTCTCCGCTTGGCACCAGGAGCTGCCCGGCCAAACCGCCCACTCTGCAGCGGCCTGCACCCATGCCGATTCATCTCCAGTGCTTGTGGTTCCATCCCTGCACTCAAGCTTCAGCATCCAAGCATTCGGCCCCTTTGTGCGTCTCCTTCCTTTACACTAGCAATGGGATCCTCCCGGAAACACCGGCAATCTTGCGGTAACCTGCATCCTTGCCACTTCTCATCAGCAGCAGGTCTCCCTCTTCCCAGAGCATTGGACACCACAAGTCATACTGCTCGTCCGGCTCCAACAAACTGAGGCACAAGCCGTCACTCCTCCAACGAGAGTGGAAGCTCCTTTTCTTGATTACATACTTCTTGCACACGTGGGTACGGCACCCACATCCTTCCCCCATGAGCACCTGCATTTGTAGCCGAAGCCAGTCAACAAAAGCACAGTCAAGACGCCACTGGTACCGGACACCACCCGTCTCCCTGCTTGACCAAGCTAACCGCTGGAACAAGCCGTTGTATCCGTGGACCTGAGTGCTTGAATCCCTGTGCTTCCCTACACTTTCCCTGTACTCACAGAGCTTGCTATTGCAAAGCCCTCTTTGAGCGTGGCGTTGTGGCAGCGCCCTCCAGTCCTGCATCTCCAGCATTCAGCACCATCACCATCTCCATCATCCCCATCATCACCCTTCTAAGGGATCATACCAAGGAGAATGAGCTCTCGGTGGTACCCCCTTGGAACAGCATCCTCATCAAGACTACCTCATCTGACGACCTTGATGAATCAACGGTTCCTCTTGGCACTCCCTACACTGGAGCAGACCATGAGCAACAACACAGCCCCTGTCCTTCTTCGTTTTCAACCATTAATGTGTTGGAATGATGCTCCTCACCATGGCAGGAGTGACTCCAAAAAGGAACACCAAAAAGACAAGCCTCAGTGGCTTAGTGGTTAATGGTGTCCACCTCTAGAGGCAGGGGCCCGGGTTCAAGTCCCACAAGATGAAATTCTGCCCTGCCTCAAGGGAGGTGGAAAATAGATGCCAGGAAGCTAGCTCAACCTCTAGAGTTCCTCTTTAAGTTTCTAGAAGGCCAGGTGAGGGTCCAGGAAGGTGGCACACCTTCTAGAAGGGGTGACTTGTCCTACAAGGCATCTAGAGGTGTCTTGGTCTTCTGGACACCTTCCCTCCTACTAGAAGCAAGCTGAGGAATCTAGGAAGGGGCAGAAGCTTCTAGAGGAGGGAAGGGATGCCTTCCTAGGTGGGAAAAGGACAGCCTACCAAGGAGCACTCTAGAAGCCATAGAATCTGCTAGGAAGCTCCAAATCTGGCATGCTTTGGTGTTCTGGAAAGCTTAGATCAGTGGCTATAAAATGCCACTGCTTGTGAGCCTTGATCAAGTGTTAATTNAATGATGCTCCTCACCATGGCAGGAGTGACTCCAAAAAGGAACACCAAAAAGACAAGCCTCAGTGGCTTAGTGGTTAATGGTGTCCACCTCTAGAGGCAGGGGCCCGGGTTCAAGTCCCACAAGATGAAATTCTGCCCTGCCTCAAGGGAGGTGGAAAATAGATGCCAGGAAGCTAGCTCAACCTCTAGAGTTCCTCTTTAAGTTTCTAGAAGGCCAGGTGAGGGTCCAGGAAGGTGGCACACCTTCTAGAAGGGGTGACTTGTCCTACAAGGCATCTAGAGGTGTCTTGGTCTTCTGGACACCTTCCCTCCTACTAGAAGCAAGCTGAGGAATCTAGGAAGGGGCAGAAGCTTCTAGAGGAGGGAAGGGATGCCTTCCTAGGTGGGAAAAGGACAGCCTACCAAGGGCCACTCTAGAAGCCATAGAATCTGCTAGGAAGCTCCAAATCTGGCATGCTTTGGTGTTCTGGAAAGCTTAGATCAGTGGCTATAAAATGCCACTGCTTGTGAGCCTTGATCAAGTGTTAATTTCCAGTCAATTGAGGGCAAAAATATTGCCTCACTCTCTGACCAGATTTTGCCATCCTTGAACCAGTTGCCTCCACAGTTTCAGTCTCTGCAAAAACAGTTGGTGGTGTGAACCAGCCACTGCTAGGGACCCTCCAGGGTGCACACTCACCCTCAGGCCAACATAATGAAACCAATCAACTTCATTGACTGTTCAACACCTACCACGACACTGTCTTGCATTGTTACTCATCTTCCAGAGTGCCTACGGGATTCCTCCCACAGGAAAAGAGATGGTTCCACAAACTCCATCAATGGAGGGTTGATTTGCTACTCATTATGGGGAGACTCCAATTTCCCACGTTCAGTCCCTGACAGGTGCTCCTTGGACTCCTTAACTCAATATCCATTCTTGGTACGGACTAGGTACAAGCACTCCTGAAGGAGGCGCTCATCCTCACCAACCATCACTTTCTTCACCCACTCATCCAGAAACCACACGAAGGATTCTCAGAGACCTGGCAATCCATGTATCTAACCTATGTACCACATCCTCTCCAGTATTGAATTCAAGGGGTTGTCGGAGTATTGAAGTCAACACTGACATAATCCCTCGGATAATCCGAGCTCTGAATAATGTTCAGATACCACACCGAACCAACACAAACCGCCTCGCCAACAGATTGTTGGTCATGATCGAGGACAAAGAGGCAAGCTGCCCCGAATAACTACTATCACGTCGCAACCGCATCTGGCTAGCGGAAAAGAATCCGTTGTTCTGCTTTTGTCCTGTTTTGAGATGTATTACCTAGGATGTTCATTCCCTCGAGGTCAACTAGAACAGTCTTCTTTGCTCTGTTCCCTTTTGGTTCCATGGCTTCGCCACCGTGTCTTCACCCTTCTCATCTTTCCCTCACGCTTCCTCGTTATCCAATCAAAGCCAGGGAAAGGTGGAGCATGCCAGAGTACGGTAGAGCAAGCCAGAGAAAGGTGGAGCAAGCCAGGGAACAATGGAGCAATCCACATTAAGATGGAGTAGGAAACAGAGAAGTGGAGAAAGCCAGGGAAAGGTGGAACAAGCCAGTGAAAGGTGGAGCAGGCCAGAGAAAGGTGGAGCACGCCTAAGAACGGCAGAGGAAGTCAAAGAAAGGTGGATCAAGACAGAGAACAGTGGAGCAAGAAAGAGAAAGGTGGAGCAAGACAGATAAAGGTGGATTAAGCCTCAGAAAGGTGGATCAAACCAAAGAAAGGTGGAGCAAGCAAGAGAAAGGTGGAGCAAGCCAGGGAAAGGTGGAGCTAGCCAGTGAAAGGTGGAGCAAGTCAGGGAAAAGTGGAGCAAGACAGAGAAAGGTGGAGCAAGCCAGGGAAAGGTGGAGCAGGCCAGAGAAACGTGGAGCAAGCCTGAGAACAGTAGAGCAAGCCAGAGAAAGGCGGTGCAAGATAGAGAACAGTGGAGCAAGCCAGAGAAAGGTTGAGCAAGCCAGCAAAAGGTGGAGCAAGCCAATGAAAGGTGGAGCAAGCCAGACAAAGGTAGAGTAAGCCACAGAAAGGTGGAGCAAGCCACAGAAAGGTGGAGCAAGCCAGAGAAAGGTGAAGAAGGCAAGGGAAAGATGGGGCAAGCCAGAGAAAGGTAGATCAAGCCAGAGAATGGTAGAGCAAGCAAGGGAAAGGTGGAGAAAGCCATAGAAAGGTGGGGCAAGCCAGTGAAAGGCAGAGCAAGGCACAGAAAGGTGGAGCAAGCCAGAAAAAGGTGGAGCAAGCCGGGGAAAGGCGAAGCAATATAGAGAAAGGTGGAGCAGGCCAGACAAAGGTGGAGCAATCTGGAGAGAGGTGGAGCAAGCTAGAGAAAGGTGGAGCAAGCCAGGAAAAGGTGGAGCAAGCCACAGAAGGGTAAAGCAAGCCAGAGAAAGGTGGAGCAAGCCAGAGAAAGTTGGAGCAAGCCAGAGAAAGGTGGAGCAAGCCAGGGGAAGGTAGAGCAAGCCAGAGAAAGGTGGAGCAAGCAAGAGAAAGGTCAAGTAATCCATATAGGTGGAGCAAGCCAGAGAACCATGGAGCAAGCAAGATAACGGTGGAGCAAGCCAGAGAATGGTGGAGCAAGCCACAGAACTGTAGAGCAAGCAAGAGAAAGGTGGAGCAAGCCAGCAAAAGGGGGAGCAAGCCAGAGAATGGTGGAGTAAGTCAGAGAACGGTTAGCAAGCCAGACAACGGTGGAGCAAGCCAGAGAACGGTGGAACAAGCTAGAGAAAGGTAGAGCAAGCCAGAGAAAGTTGGAGCAAGCCAGAGAAAGGTTGAGCAAGCTAGAGAATGGTGGAGCAAGCTAGAGAACGGTGGAGCAAGCCAGAGAACGGTGGAGCAAGCCATGGAAAGGTGGAGAAAGCCAAAGAAAGGTGGAGCAAGCTAGAGAAAGGTGGAGCAAGACAGAGTATGGTGGAGCAAGCCAGAGAAAGTTCGAGTGAGCCAGAGAACGGAGGAGCAAGCAAGAGAACAGTGGAGCAAGCTATAGAAAGGTGGAGCAAGCAAGAGAAACGCTGAGCAAGCCAGAGAAAGGTGGAGGAAGCTAGAGAAAGGTGAGGAAAGCCAGATAATTGTGGAGCAAGCCAGAGAATAGTGAAGCAAGCTAGAGAAAGGTGGAGCAAGCGAGACAAAGCTGGAGCAAGCCAGGGAAAGGTGGAGTAAGCCAAAGAGAGGTAGAGCAAGCCAGAGAGAGGTGAAGCAAGCCAGGGAAAGGTCGAGCAAGCCAGTGAAAGGTGGAGCATGTCAGGGAAAGGTGGAGAATGAAAGAGAAAGGAATAGCAAGCCAGGGAAAGGTGGGGCGAGCTAGAGAAAGGTGGCGCAAGGTAGAGAAAGGTGGAGAAAGCAAGGGAAAGGTGGAGCAAGCCAGAAAAAGGTGGAGCAAGTCGTATAACGGTAGAGCAAGCCAGAGAAAGGTGGAGCAAGACAGAGAACGGTGGATCAAGCTAGAGAAAGGTGGAGCAAGCCAAGAAAAGGTAAAGCAAGCCAGAAAAAGGTGGAGCAAGCCAGAGAAAGATGGAGCAAGCCAGAGAAAGGTGGAGCAATCCAGAGAAGGTGGAGCAAGCCAGAGAAAGGTGGAGGAAGCCAGGGAAAGGTTAAGCAAGCCAGAGAAAGGTGGAGCAATCTGAGAAAGGTAAAGCATGCCAGAAAAATGTGGATCAAGCCAGGGAAGGGTGGAGGAAGCCAGATAAAGGAGGAGCAAGCGAGAGAACGATGGAGCAAGCAAGAGAAAGGTGGAGCAAGCGAGAGAAGATTGGAGCAAGCCCGATAACGGTGTAGCAAGCAGTAGAGCGGTGAAGCAAGGCACAGAACGCTGGAGCAAGCCAGACAACGGTGGATCAAGCTAGAGAAAGGTGCAGCAAGCCACAGAAAGGTGTAGCAAGCCAGAGAAATGTGGTACAAGCCAGAGAAAGGTGGAGGAAGCCAGAGAACGGTGGAGCAAGCCAGAGAAAGGTGGAGCAAGCCAGAGAAAGGTGAAGCAAGCAAGAGAAAGGTGGAGCAAGATGAAGAAAGGTGGAGCAAGCTAGAGAAAGGTGGAGCAAGCCTGGGAAAGGTGGAGCAAGCCACAGAAAGATAGAGCAAGCCAAGGGAATGTTGGAATGATGCTCCTCACCATGGCAGGAGTGACTCCAAAAAGGAACACCAAAAAGACAAGCCTTAGTGGCTTAGTGGTTAATGGTGTCCACCTCTAGAGGCAGGGGCCCGGGTTCAAGTCCCACAAGATGAAATTCTGCCCTGCCTCAAGGGAGGTGGAAAATAGATGCCAGGAAGCTAGCTCAACCTCTAGAGTTCCTCTTTAAGTTTCTAGAAGGCCAGGTGAGGGTCCAGGAAGGTGGCACACCTTCTAGAAGGGGTGACTTGTCCTACAAGGCATCTAGAGGTGTCTTGATCTTCTGGACACCTTCCCTCCTACTAGAAGCAAGCTGAGGAATCTAGGAAGGGGCAGAAGCTTCTAGAGGAGGGAAGGGA